>JAGFZM010000067.1:479025-532831 GCA_017657215.1 Limnothrissa miodon
TGCACCATCCGGGTACTTGCAGCACACTACATTTTGCTACTACCAGTAGTGAAAACATAATACACCCTCAAACTAAGCATTTGAGCATTCAAGTCAGTGGAAAAATCAGAGATTTGACAAGCTTTAATGGGACGCTTAAGGGCTGGTCATAGTTAAATGGTCATATCGTTGGTCTCGTTTAAAAGTGTATGGTACGTAGCACAATAACCTGTAGTGTATGGTTAGCTATGTTGTTGCAAAACAGCGAAAAACAGGTTTAGTTTTCACCCCTTTCCTGATTCTGATTGGAGGAATGAATGAAATGAAGTCAATAGTGCAACATTAGCGCATAGCTAACACTGGTAAAGTTTAGCTGAGTGCCCTAGTAACATTACAGGTTTTACGAACAACAAGATGCATAGTTTACTGGCCACTAATAAAAACAAATCCTTAGATACATTTCTTTGAGTTTAGTTGCTGCCAGTTTAGTTGCTGCATTGACTGAACAACTTACTAGTAACTGCTACTTTTCCTTGAAGGACAGTGATGGTGGTAGTAAAATAAACAACAATGACGTGGCCTACTGGGCCAATTGCAATTTGAGAATATTAAAAAAAAATTGAGAATATAAAAAAAAGATGTGTGGTAATTATACTAGAGGATACAAAGTCACGCAATCTCATTCATTCATCACCCATGGAGTGTGGTGATTTTTATGTTTATAACCAAGACACAGTGAGGCCTATGCATGTGAGAGAGAGACAAAGGGAGCAGCTTGCAGGTAAGGCAATGTCTGAAAATAAAACAACAAGTGTTGCAAATGATTGCTGCTGGGATATGAATATTATGTTATTAGATAGATTAGATTAGATTCAACTTCATTGTCATTACACATGTATAAATACAGAGTAACAAAATGCAGTTAAGCATCTAATCAGAAGTGCAAAAAGCAGTGCAAAATATACAATACGGAGTGTATACAGTATGGACAGTATGTACAGTTAACAGCTGCAGTGTACAGTTATGTGCATATGAGAGCAGACGGAGGTAGCTAATTTAGTGTATAGTGAATATTCTACATGTCAGCTTCAGTGTGCTATATAATATAGATGGGTAAGTATAGAGCTGTAGAATAAACAATGTGTATAAATACAGTATTGTACAATAGATAAGTATAAGTACTCTACATGTAACCGAGGTCATCCTGCTAGGCCCACTGACTATATATATAGGCTATAGCTAAATATCTATATAGCTATCTATATAAGCATGTCAACATTGGCCACAGTAAACTGTAAAAAAGGGCACTTTTTTGGACAGAAGGCAGAAGGGCAAGTGCTTTCATCACCTTGACTATCTGTGCACGCCAGTCAGCCGCAGCATTCTGTGCGGCCAGTCAGCCGCAGCATTCTAGGTTTTTTTGGTTGCGAGTGAGTGAGCAGTCACATCAGAGACCCAATTACAGTCTGTGGTTAGACCTTACAGCGGCTGGCAATCAAAACAGTAATGTTATGTTAAAGAAGGGCTTAGCAACTTTCTGTTTTTTTTCTCTCACAAGCTCCCTCTAAAGACCACTGTTTTGGAGGCGGTCCACACTGCTGAACATTACAAGTGCTGTATCTACCGCTATAGGCCACGGTGGCACATTCTACACCGTTCGTTCGCCGTGTAATGACTCATTTTAGCATCCTAAACAGTACGACGCGGATTAATTAAATGAAAAATGTTGCATAGTGGACCTTTAAAATAGGTGCAATGTTTTAGGTAATTTGTGTTTTTTATGGTAGTTGGTGCAGTTTCTCATAAATACTGAACAAATTGCATTCTGTATTAGTTAAAAAACGGAACGCACCTTTCAATCATGGGGGGGGGGGTCTCCATTGGAATGAATGGGGTTGGTGGTGGCAAGTCCACCTTGCGGTTTCTGCCGAGAAAATGCAGTCTAGTTTTAATTATTGTGTGATTAATTTATTTGTTATGTGACTGTCATGTAAACAGGCAGATTGTATTTCCCCAGGCATTGCGTTCTGTACTTCATTAACTGCGACAATGTAATACTTCATAACTATTTAGTAACGTTGTGTGAGATAGCCTGCACCTGTTGCAAGCCAGCAACCCCAGTGCGAAGGGATGGCCTGGCAAAATGTTGTATCCTTGTGAGATAGGAATGTGGACAAACGTAGACATAGTAATATTGAAAACATTGCAGTTTTCCTATTGATAGCAAGATAATGTAGAAAATAATCCGAAGCTGGCAATCTATGGAATATCTAGACATCTATCACTATCTTATCAAACATCCACATAACTCAGGAATTTACAGTTTGCTTGTATGAAAGCATATATTAAAGGGGACATATTATTCAAAAACTCACTTTTTACGGGGCTTTGAGTTCATATTTGGGCCTCTACTGTTCTTATAAAATCTCCAAGCGCGAAAAAAACCTGTCCATCCGTTTTCTGACGGTCAGTAGAAAGACTTTGGTGTCAAGAATATTATGCTCCTGTGAGCCATTTGGATGGCTCCCTTATTCTCACGTCACACTAAGGGAATTGGCATAGACCAACCCCAGCACCTGTCGAATCCCCACCCATTTAGCCAAAGCTAATGTCTATCTGCTTAGATTGAGAGATGTTTCTCTCCGTAATACCTGGGCACTTTTTAAAACGCAGCCGCCAGTTTTTCAAGTTGAGAAATACATTGGGTTCTTTTTGGAACAGCTGACCAATCATTGTCAGGAATCAAAACTCTGGCGTCCTGTGGCAACCAGCAGTAACAGGAGACGGTCGAGGTAGAGGATTATAAAATGTCAACTATTAATACAGTGAGCGATATTACTTGCCAATTTCACTGTGTAATAGTATTGATCTATTGAGTAAAGTTATCCATATTTGGATTTTTTTGTTTACCAGTTGTCTTAATTTCAGACCTTTCAAAAGTTAACATATTAGCTAATATACGTGAGATTAGCTCGCGTTCATGACTTGGTAAAAAAAAAGTTATCAACTGATTAATGCTGCCAGTGCTTTTTTTGTACTAGAAAAAGCCTCGGAGTTGGTGTTTTTTACTTAAAAAAAACCCACCCAGCGTGAACACCTTTTAATGCTTGTTATGAAATGTTTATCATGTTATAAGTGGAGGCGCGCCATCAAGTAACCTTAGTCTAAAAGCCCATAGCCTGACGTTAGCAGTTGTAGCCTCACTTTATAAAACGTTACTTGAATGTATTCAAGCTTTGTTGAGTTTAAAATGTTAGCAAATACTAAATGTTGTAAAGCAGTGGTCCCCAACCCCCGGGCCGCGGACCGGTACCGGTCCGTGGATCAATCAATACCGGGCCGCACAAGAATTAATTATTTATTTCTGTTTTATTTATTATCTGAATCGAGCGGTCTTATTTTGAAACGTCTTTTATTGTGAAATGACTCTCATCTCTGTTACATCTCCTCATTTGAGCGCCAAATTTCCTCATTTCCTCCTCATTTAACCCAGCAAAATGAGTAAACAGGTGTCTTTGGAAAGTTTCTTTGTGAAAGCGAAAAGGCACAATGAAGAGAGAGAAGAGCAGCCTACGACTTCCAAGAAAAAGAAAGGTTTTAGCAGCCAGTACCAAGAGTCCTACTTGAAGTAGGGATTTATCGCGACAGGTGATTCCCACACACCAAGCCCGCTCTGCATAATATGCGGTGACCGGCTCTCAAATGAGGCAATGAAGCCTTCAAAACTGCATGCAAACGCCACCATAGCAACCAGTATCAGCGCGTTAGGGCCGTGGTCGGTAACACAGAGGTGAGGGAGAAGGGAAAGGAGAGGGGAATGGAGAGTTTCTGAGTGTCGGGCACGTAAACATACAGGAGATTCATTCACGGGCGACCAGAGAGTTTGATGTTATAATATCGTTATATTGTTGGAACAACCCCCCCCCCCCCCCCGGTCCGCGGTAAAATTGTCAAGCGTTGACTGGTCCGCAGTTAGAAAAAGGTTGGGGACCACTGTTGTAAAGAGATGGCATTATGTTTCTAAAAAATAACCTTACATTAGGCTACATTGTTGTGGCAAACTAAATATGGTAGGCTAACAACTAAGGAGGGATCCAATGGTAACAATTACGTTTATTAAATAAGTTTATTAAATAAGTTGACTAAACATTCAGAAACCGCTTGCTGCATTCTTGCTGTTTGTGCTGGTGGATCCTCTTGTTCGGCATCGGGGTCTGATACCGGCTCTATTTGCAGTAATTTTCGAGCAACATAAACAGTTCACGCAGCCGGAGGCTTTTCATGGGCAGGGCAGGGAGTGACCAGCAACAGCTTATTTGCATAAAAGTGACAGAGCCCAATTTGGCTCAATTTGGGAGAGACTGAAACTGGCAAGAATAGAGCTGGTGAAATCTATTTATGTGAGAGTGATTTTGTGCAAAGAACTTCATGAACTTGATTTGTATAGCCCATAGACCCATTCTAAATTGTTTAAAAAGAGGTATAATATATCCACTGTAATGTCAATCTGGATAACGCTCTTATCAATGTGTTATTGTAATTGTGTTGGCTGTCGTGGTATTACGGTTTTTCATGTTTGCTATGTATGACGTATGTAGTTATATCAATATGGACAAAATAATGACAGGGAAATTGCTTTTGATACTTTGTCAACTAAATATAAGTAAAGATAACTGGATAGCTGAGTTAGAGTTAAGTCATCCACAATGTTTACTAACTTGCGCAGGGTTAGCTTAACATTGTAGTAACACTGCAAGAAATGTTCATCAAATGTTCATTGAATCTGTTCCTCTGTTCGTCTCCTTGCCTTGCATACAAGCAAACTACAAGATCCTGACTTACGTGGATGTTCGATAAGGTTGTGGTAGACGTCTGAATATTCCATAGATGGCTAGCTTTGGATCATTCTATGCAGCCAATAGCAAAAAACATACTATGCACCCTGAGGCTGCATTTATTTTAGCTGGGGACTTCAACCACACCAACCTGAGGACTGCTACCAAAATTTCAAAAGCATGTCTACTGCTACACCAGAGGAGACAAAACTTTGGACCATGTTTACACAAACATTGCTGAAGCCTACAAGGCAATCCCCCTGCCCCACCTGGGTTCGATCACCTTTCTTTGTTCCTCACCCCCAAGTATTCACCGTTCATCAAACATTAGAAGCCATCTGTGAAGACTCTCCAGGACAGACACAGACTGGAGCAAGTTTGCCTCTGAGGCTACCAGGGGATCTACCAGCCTAGGGAAGTGAGGCTTGCTGGTCCTGATGGCATTCTTTGACGGGTATTAAGAGCCTATGCTGGACAGCTTACAGGGGTCCTCACAGACATCTTCAACCGGTCCCTTGCCCAGGCAACAGTACCAGCGTGCTTCACAACCACCTCCATAATGCCAGTGCACTCATCACCAACATGCCTAAATGACCACCGCCCTGTAGCACTAACACCCATTGTAATGAAGTGCTTCGAGCAGCTGGTCCTGGAACATCTAAAGACATGTCTGCCACCCTCACTAGACCCTTATCAGTTTGCTTACCGTAGCAATAGAAGCACTGAGGTTGCAGTACCCACAGCACTGCACTGTGTACTCATACACCTTGTGACCAGTGACCTCTCTCAATGACTACCACCCTGTTGCACTCACATCCACCAACATGAAGTGCTTTGAGAGGCTAGTCTTGGAACACGTCAAGTCTCAACTACCTGCCACACTGGAACCGATGAAGTTTGCCTACCGTCCTAACTGCTCCAGGAAGGGTGACATCACTGCCATGCACCTGGCTCTCTCACACCTGGACACAAAGGACACATATGACAGAATGCTGTTTATTGACTTCAGCTCAGCATTCAACACAATCATTCCACAGCAACTGGTGAAGGAACTGGATCAGCTGGGCCTGAACACACCCCTCTGCAACTGGATCCTGGACATCCTGGTGGGGAGGTTGCAGGCCGTCAGGATAGGAATTGGGACTTCCAACACCAACCTGCTGAGAACGGGAGCCCCCCCAAAGGTTGCATGCTCAGTCTTCTGCTGTTCACACTTTTGACTCATGACTAGGATTGGGTATCGAGAATCGATTGGAACCGGGACTAGCTTTCCGATTCTCCCGGAATCGTTGCAGAGTTTAACTTTCGGTTCCTAGTTTCGATTCCTAGCCCGCCGACCGGAAGAAGCAGCTGTCAAACACTAACGAAGAAGCGTCCACTGGAAGTGTGTTTACATTTAACCGCAAGCTTAAATCAAACCAGAGCCTCTGGTCCGACATGGATGTGTGTCGGCAGCCCAAAGTGTGGCTTCACTTTACTAAACAAAACGGAACCTCTGCTAGATGCACAATTTGTGATAAGATTGTTTTGCGCAAAGGAGGGTGCACGTCAAACATGATAAAGCACCTCTGAGGTCATCAAATAGAGATAAATGTGTGCCCCGTATTTGTTTTTCTGCGCCGACCTGCAGTGCCGTCAGAATCCGGTGAGTAAAACAATATACATCGGAACATCTTTTTTCGCCCTCTTAAGTGTATGTGTCATTTATATCCACCGTAAACCGAAAATCTGTCCGGTTTTCATCTTAAGTTCATTCTGTTTACATAGCCTATTATAGCTTTGTGCATTCTCAGTAGCCTACGCTAACTAGAGTATGCTTCAACTTAGATTTCTTTCGACATGTTGACAATTCTGCCCTCAGCATGGATATACTATACACTATATAACTGATATAAAATGTAATTAATGCGGAAGAAAAGCTCCCACGCCATAAGTGTATCTAAATTAGCTATGTACTGCTGTAAGAACTACTGGCTACTGAAAAATGTAAGGTTCATGTACCAGTTGTCCACGGCTGGAGATACCATCTGAACGGGTGCACATCCTGCCTGAGAAGGCAGACATGATCATTTTCTTGAACAAGAACTGTCTTTAATTTTATACTGTTACCTCCTGCTGCTAATCTGGACTAGATTTTGTTTATTGGCTATTCTGCTCCAGATTAGCCCATCAGTGGAAGCATGTTAAAAATAAAGTTAAAGTCTACCTCTGTGAAAATTTATTCAGTTATATTCAAGTTCATAGAGTTGATATTTGTATCGTAGTTTAAAACAGCCTGTGAGAAATTCATAGTAAATTTCATAAAAACTTCATAGAATTAAAATTGATGAAGGTCAGACTATTTCATTCAGAAAGACCGTTGGATAGCCGGCTCATTTAAAATATCCTTAACTTTTTTTGACCCTGCCTCTTAAAAGAATCGGAAATGAGAATCGTTAGGAACCGGAATCGAAACAAGGAATCGAAATCGTTCAAATTGAAACGATACCCAACCCTACTCATGACTGTGCAGCAACACACAGTTCAAACCGTATCATCCAATGACACAACCGTGATGGGTCTGATAAGCGGAAACAATGAGGACTTGTACAGAAAAGAGGTGACTCAGCTCAGTAACTGGTGTGCCCAAAACAACTTGTCCCCCAATGTGGACAAGACAAAAGAACTGATCATTGACTTCAGGAAACCTTCAAGCAAGCACAACCCACTGTCCATAAACAACCTTCCAGTGGAGATTGTAAATGACACAAAATTCCTGGGAGTGTACATCACAACTTCACAGGGACAAAGAAGACCACATACATTTCAAAAAAAGCTTAGCAAAGGCTCTACTGTACCTTCTACAAGAGCTGCGGAAGGCCCACTTACCCACCCCCATCTTGGCAGCCTTCAACAGGGGTATCATTGAGAGCATCCTCAGCAGTGCCCTCACAGCGTGGTTTGGGAAATGCACTGCTGCAGAGAGAAAAGCCCCTGCAGAGGATTGTAAGGACGGCTGAGAAAATCATAAGGACCTCTCTTCCTTCGCTCCCTGACATCTACACCACACACTGTCTGTGCAAAGCCTCAAGCATTGTGAAAGACACTACACACCCATGCCATAGACTTTTCTTCCTACTGCCATCAGGGAAAGGGTACAGGAGCATAGCTGCCCGCTAGCTTGTAATATCCATACCCATTAGGGTTCATCAAATTTGAATGGGAAATTTTAATTTCAAAATATCAATTTGGCTGACATTGCATTTTGCACCGAACTCATAAACTTTTGTTCCATTTCGAAAAAAGTGCAATTTTTAGTCTAATTGCCAACATTTTGACCTGGAAATGTTGAGTACAGTGAACTTTTATACAGTAAGATGTTCTATAGGGTTAGTGAATGTTGACAAAATAAATGGAGGTCTATGGGACATGTTCACAGGCCTTACCCTGAGTTTTGTGCAGCAGTGAAGAATGTCAGACACACATATAAAGTTTAATTGACTTTATTATTAAACACAAGGGGCAATAATGACACACTTAAAAGAACAAACCCCCTCTAGGGGCTAACTCACTGTCAACTAACAGGGTCTTATGTTAATAGCTGAGACTAACTAAACTAAACTAATTGCTGTCTGTGCCAGAGTCCGTTCCTTTGAGCAACATCACTAGGGAGAAAGGGGGAGGAAGTGGAACCTGAACTCTAAACCTAGCCAGTGCATGTCCCCTCAGATATGTCTACCCACCCCCCCCCCCAAGAGTAAACATGCTATTCAGGGATTAGCTTGCGTTTGCAGCGGCGAAGGTTTGGCTGTTGGCTGCGGTCTTGTTATACTGCCTGCAGCCTCCTACTCTGCCCTGTCAACTGCTGAAAACTTAAATAGTAGATTTGTGACCTGCCATTCCTTGGGCAGGTATTGCTGTCTGTAGGAGATGAGGTGCAAGTTGGCTGCATGCAACAAAATGGAAACAGAAATGCCTTTGTGTGGCCAAGTCAACTTGATAAAATTTACTTCTAATGTCTGATGTCAAAGTTGTAAATGTAGAACCTGAGCCATGTACAACAAGAACCTTAAGGCTGACAAAAAAGAGTGGGACACATTTGTTCACTCAAAATGATTTTCACTGCTGAATGAATATTTCAGCAACTTTTCCCCATGTTAGGATGCAAATTTTACACTTCCACACTGTTCTGGTGCCCTACAGATTACTATGGCTTCATAAGCTCTATTGTAATACTGAAGTGTTTTATGAAAATAAAATTGTTTTAACCGACCATTTTTTTCATGCAATGATTGATTCTAATGTCCATCTCGGTGTTCTGGCGCTAATGATGTATTTCAAGCAAGGGCATAGGTTTGCATGGGGACCATAGGGACAAGTCCCAAACTCAATTTTAGGCAAAAAAGTTCTTAATAGTCCTTACCTATACCTTATATTTTTATACATCACAAATATTAATTTAATTATTTAACATATTTATTCCAGAACACAACTGAATCATGTCAGTGGTCCCATTTGACGTGCCAGTGTCAGCGTTCCGTATTCCAGAGCTGGAGCAGTGTTTATACTTTATTTAAATAAAAAGAGTATCTTTACATTCATGTCACTCATTTTATAATTGCTGAGGACTTCCATATACCGTATGTGTCACCTTGCATTTATGTTTTTTTGTAAGAGGAAATACTTACACTTTGAGCCCCTTTCATGGCTTGTCTAAAATGTATTAGAGTGGTTGACAACAAAATGTTGACAACGGGTCCTGACTCGACAATTTGGGAAATTTAGAATCACCAGCTGCCTGCTTCAGAATGGCTAGCAATGGGCATGGTCAGATGTGGGCTGTTGTATGTACATAGGACTAAGGTGGATGGCTATTGCCTCACACTCTTCCCTCGCTATTATAGACACTGTCAACCAAGTGCAGTCTAGCCTCGTCAGACAGGTAATACAAGGTGCAAGCAGTTTTTTTTTTTTATCACACTGACAGAAGAGCGCATGTGAGTCCTTTCACCCTCGATGCATGGACGTAGCAATTCAGCAAATCGTAGCAGTGATGATTACGCATTCCTAAATTTCTCGCACCACTCCTCCAGGACAACCATGGAGTTCTCCCACCAGACAGCAGACCGCCCAGGTCTGACCCAATAGCTAGGGCTGGGCGATTTGCCCTAAAATCAAAATCTCCATTAATTGAACATTTTAGCTCAATTACAATTAATAAACGATTATTTTATTCATTTATTTACTTTTTTGCCCCCATAGTTCACTGAGAGTTTTGTACAATAAATATGCTCACATATTACAAGTGCGAGATTTTGAATGAAGGGTTCATTACTTGACTTTAAAATAAAATTAATCTACTATATATGATTATTTATTGTTTTAAAGGGAACTGAATTGAAATAATTGAAATAACCTGGAAAAATGTGATAAATTTTAGGTTCGTTTTGATTACTTTTTGCAGCCCTGCCAATACCTGCGATATTGACGGTGACGCTTTCTGGCTCTCTGTGACAGCAGTTTTGCTGATCTCTGAGCCTTAGTACGTCTCTGCTCCCCTAGATTATACCTGTGTATAAAAAGGTTTGCAGTACCTGGAATTAGAGGTGGGGGAGAGAAACTGACACAGTACAACATCACAACATTTACAGCGTGAATTTATACTGAGACAATGACAATAACAACAAGCATCCCAATACTTAATTGTTAAATATGATTTGACAGTCTTAAATCTATTGTGTTCTTGGTAAATGTGTTCATAAATGCCTCTTTTTAATCATTTTACTAATGGCATATATGCTAAATGAAGTTATAAGGGAGTTGAATTGTGTATGATAAGGAATACACCTTAATAACATGAGGGGAAAGAATCTCTACCTGGAATTTATGTGGATTCGTTCAAGCTTATTGATGAGGAGCGTCAGAGTTGGCAGAAGCCATCCCATCTGAACATCTGTCTCATTTTGAAGAATGTTGAGGGCTTTGGCGAGAGGACCCATGGTTCTGGCAAATTCCTCCAGAAAGGAAATTTCAACTGAACTCAACCTAACAAACATAAAGAACACTTAAGTCTTGTGTGTTTGAGTGTCTGTCTGTGAGAGAATGAGTGATTGTGTGTGTGTCTGTCAGAGAGTGTGTGTTTGTGTGTGTGTGTCTTTGTGTGTCTGTGAGAGAGTGAGTGATTGTGTGTGTGTGAGAGATTAATGGTGAGTGGTGACGCTGCTCGGACTATAATTGTCCTCCATTTCCCCTTACTTAAAGCAACTGAATAGTTAAGCAATATTTTCCAAAATTACATATTGAAATGAAAGGTATATTTTAAAGCCACTATGTGTAGGATTTATCTTCTATTTATCTTCGTCTTTTATTAAAAATATTTTTTTTTCTTTTAAAAATATAATGTAAAACGATGGTAATTACCTCCATGAATAAATTGTAGTGTTCCCGTAAACTTGGTAATTTCCATTTATATATAGATGTGGCTGGGTACCAAATGAGAATATCCATTTTGCGCCGCCATTTTCAAAATGAGGACCATGGGAAATGAGGACTGTGGGAAGGGAAGGGCTAATACATTTTATTCAAACGTGTGCAGTATACCACTTCGCCGATAGATGGGAGAAATTCTCATACGAAAAAAATAAAACTTACACATAGCGGATTTAAAGAAGTTACACTTACATTGGCAACTTCAGTGCAGTGCATACAGTTCTCAGGGCCCCTTCTCCTTCATCTTTGATTATTCTCACGATTCTTTCAACAGAGAGAAATAATGAGTTCCCCCGTGTCGTTTGGTCGGATCAGTTGTATTTTGCATGTTTCCTCTATGATGTCTGAAGCAGTGGAGGATCGAGATGTCTTGTTCCTTAAGCCACTGCATTTCGCAAAAGCTGATCGTGACAGTCTTTTATAGGAGTCATTGGAATTGGCCTTGGCTGCATCAACTGTGGCAACAAGGTTTAACAGATGACATGCACAGCGATGATGCTTTGGAAGCTGAAATTGTAAGCCATCATCTTCCATTAAAATCGGTGTTACCTCAATGAAGTCAACATCAACACCTTCCTCTTCCTGTTCATCATCACTGCAAGCATCCGCTTCAGTCTCACTGGAGGCACAATTATTGTTCTCATCTTGTTGTTCTCCATATTCTCTAAATGCCTCTATGAAATTGGACCCATTGTCTGTGGTGGTTCTAACTATTTTTTTCTCTATGCCAAATTCGCAATGGATGTCATTCAATGCACTGCCCAACACATCAAAAGTGTGTGGCCCTTTAATCCGCCGGCAAGCTAGTGCCACAGAGCACCTCTTCAATGAATCTGGATCCACCCAGTGGGCAGTGACTCCGAGAAATCCTCTTCTTCTTGCACTCCAACAGTCAGTTATTGTGGCGATGAATTCAATGGAGAACATTGCTTGTTTAATATTTTTCTTCATTTCTTGGGCACCCTCTTCTACTTTCCGGCGCAATGTAGTTCTGGACATCACACGTGAATTAGGCTGTAGCTCTTGCACTAAAGCATTAAACGCAGGCTGTTCTAGCACAGCAAATGGTTGAAGACTCTGAATTACAAAATGTATGATTACTTTGTCTACCTTTGTTTGATTCACAATTTTTGTTTCTCCTAATGTCAGTTGTCTGGAAGTGGAGGGAACTGGGTTTTCAGCTTTTCTTTTTCGAGGGGCTATCAGGGCACTGTATCTTTCCAAGTGACTTTAATGCTTTCTCTGGAAAGAAAGGGGGAAAACACATCATGAACATAATATCTTCACAGCAATATATCTCAATTTCTTAAACGAAGTGCACATTTCATGTTTTTTGCATGTACCAAGTAGGCTGCTGAAAAGGCTGAGTTACTAGCTAGCCTACATCAATCGCAGGCTATACTGTTCAAGTAGCTACCAATCAATCGTACCTTGCATGTAAACCTAGTAAAATAGAAGCCTAAATGTCAGAAAAATGCATCGGCCTAAATGCATTTTCATAATTTTACATTGAATTTCTTTACACACACTACACATTCTATGAACGAGCTTGACAAGTAAATGGCATTTTTAGGGGGTAATGTTAGGCTATTTCTAGCCAAGTGCCTTGGTGTTAATGAGCTTTGCTAACGGTCTGCAGTTTCCTAGCTTAACCTTGCACAATGGAACTGATGTCCACGTTTATTAACACAACATATGAGCCTATTATATCCGGTTTGGGTAAAACGACAGGTATATTAGCCTTTAATTAATTTCACAGTCAAACTGAAAATTACTTACCTCTATGTGTTTCTTTAGATTGGACGGCAAATTCTTCTCAGGCATTCTTCTGTATGCTTCTGAGGCAGACAGAGAAGGCACTTAAAAATGAATGAGTCGTTCTTCCTTTCCACTACTTCAAAAAAATCGCTTAAATATGGCCATGGGTGCTCAATTTCAATGTCTGGCGCTTCTTCCATTTTGGCTATAAACGCGAAACGAAGCAAGTAGTCAGGCAGCAGACAGTAAAGCGCGCAAACTGAAACACGACGTCTTCTGATTGGTACACTTGCGGAACACGTGTACTTATTTTGACCTGTCACTGGTTACGCAATACGCATGTATGTTGTGGAAAGGAACGTAAAAAGAAACGACAGGTTTTAGGAAAGTAGTGGAGTAAAAAGTAAGGTTTTCCACTTCGAAATGTAGTTGAGTCAAAGTATAAAGTCTCACAAAACAATGATACTCAAGTAAAGTACAGATACGCTAAAAAGTTACTTAAGTACGGTAACGAATTACTTGTACTTCGTTACTGTCCACCACTGATTTACACATGCAAACTTGTTAAACATGCTTGCACCAATAAAAATGTTATTGCTACCCGGAATGCTTCCATGATCTTTGCCAAATGTAAAAATGTCCCTTTTTCGGTGTGTACATTCCCTTTAACTCTGTTTTCTCAGTTTTTCTCAGTTTACATGCAAATGCGAATCCGGAGTTTTCCATACACTTTTGCCGGAGAAAGAATAGTTTTCAGAGGGGACATCTCCATTTATGTGTAAATGAAAGGCGCATAAAGGGAAAATATGTTTAAGAGTAAACGTATGTGTAAACGGGCCCTAAGGATCTTCCAAAAAAAATGTGAATGGCATTTCAGCATGAATAAAAGTGTATTTTTCTTAAAAATATATATTTTACTTTTACTTTTCCACAACAATATGACTAGATTTCTCAACTTTTATTGTCGACAGCAATGTACAACACTTGACATTAAAGATTTGTTTTCTTATCTCTCTTCAGTATTGCCTATAATATTCTCCATTTGCAATCCACAGGTGTGAATTCTTGAACTACAATGTTCTCAGTTAAAGCTCTGAAATACAATAGAGGCATCACTCTTATTTGGAGGCAAGCAGTCACTAAAAACCTAAGTAGGAAACTCAGCATAAGAGGCATCTATCCACCAATTGCTACCCCTTTTACTGAGAAGGAAGAAGTGGATTATGAAAAACTGGATGAAAACATAAAAAAATACTCAGCACTTCCATTCAGAGGTGAGGTGAAAAATGTGTGTGTATGTGACAAAACCTATTTTTAGCCGTGGTGGCTGCTGTATGGTTTTTAAGATCAGATTAGCTCATACTGAGTGATCTGTCATTTTGCTATTAAAACTATTTAATTGCTATTTAAACTCTCTATTTCTGTGTCATGGGTTGTCACGATCACCAATATGATCCGGTTGTATGCAGTGAGAAGGGAGTATGGTCACACAGTAAGCGCTGGAAAGTAACTTTTTACAGTCTGAAAAAATGCAGTAAATAGTTAAATCAATAATGATTACTAAAAACTTTGTAATATGCACAGCTTATTATGCAGTTTTCTTATATCAATCAATTAAAAGTAAGTGAAAGCTTTGAGATCACCCTGAATAAAAATGTGCCTTATTGTTTTAAAATACATCCGAAATATGCTGATTCATACTGTCTGTACTAGTATCAATAATGCTCAAGAGACTGTTTCTGTAATATTAAAATTTCAGCCCAGGAGATTGCCACTTCACACTCCTCTTTGGACTGCAGTGGTGGCAATGGCATGGACTAACCACCAGGTTGCACTTGGGAGCGCTGGCTTTAATGCTCATGTTTCTATGAGCTATAAAGATCTGCTATGATCAAATATGCAGATAAATGTTGAAAGTCTTTTCTTTCCTAAATGTTTTTTAAATCAATCAGCTGTACCTAAAAAAATAGAATGCCAACTTCTGACCCAGTAGCCTAGATCAGGTCACATATTATAGCCTAGTTTCAGAGATGTGTTGGTGTTGCATTATGAACATGCACGTGACATGTAAATTTGCAATTAGACTAAATAGCCTAAAAAGCCTCTTTGCCTACAGAACACAATGCATTGCGCATTATTTCCCACCAAACATTACCCAGCCAGTACACAAATGTCTGGCCGCCATTGGGCCAATGTAGAAGGATTCCATCGCACAGACATTGATTTGATGTCTCTACAACGTCGACAATTCATCGAAAATGACAATAGGCCAACATTGTCTAGATGTCGTAGGGGATTATTTGCACATCGTTCCTACATCTCTACGACATCGGTAATTCATCGAAAAGGACCATGGGCCAACGTTAAAGCGATAGAGCAAAACTATTACCCACCCCCACCCCCAACCTTGACTTTTTGGATTTAAGTTAAGAAACTTTATTGTCAAAAAAAGATATATGTCTGTCAACAACACAAAATCAGTAGGCTACTGATTCAGCTTGTCAGTGGCTGAAACAGGCTGGAAGAAGGGCCTCTCTGTTTTTCTGTCAGTCAGTCAGTTCTCTAGCAAGAGACGGAAAAAGCACAAAATATTTCAAGTCAAATCACCACTGTTTGCAACTAATACAACTTTAACGTCTTTGGTATTCAGCAGTAGCAAAGTTTTGCGTTGTTACTAGTTAAAGAGGGGCTAAGCAAGTGCTGTATCTACTGCTATTGGCCACGGTGGTGCATTCTACACCGTTTGTTTGCTGTGTAATGACTCATTTTAGCATCCTAAACAGTATGAAACGGATTAATTAAATGAAAAATGTTGCATAGTGGGCCTTTAAAGTTGCATTACCATTAGAAAGTTCCCTGATGTTAGCCAAGCAGTGGCTGATACAAGCTGAAAGAAGGGCAGTCATCTTCCAGTGACAGTCAGTCAGGTCTCTTGCTAGTTTTAAAAAAGTGCTACTCATCGAGTAGTTAGTGGTACTCGCCAAAACATGTATTGTAGTGAAATATATCTTCCGCCATGTTATATTTGGCACTTTGTCAATTCTGGACCTATATTTTTAGATACATCACAACCACACATAAACCTCCACTTCAGTTGTAGCTTCAGGGCTGGCGGAGTGATATCAAGGAGCAAACAGTGTTCTAATAGAAACCTACACTAGCAACTTCCTAGAAACCACTTCCACAATTGCAACCTAGCAGCCAACGTAGCAGCCAACATTATTAACCTAGCAAGAAAAATGCTGTTTGTTTTCCTATCCCTGGGGCACCTCAAGTCAGCAAGTCACCGCTAGTTAGTATAGTTAGCATTCTCAGCATCATTAGCAAAAACTGGACCATTAGCATATTTATCTATTATCAATTTATCATAGTTAGCGTTATTAACATCGTTAGCATAACTGCTTTTAAACATTAGCTAAGTTAGCCAAGCAAAGGGTGACCCGGTTTGACCATGGGAATCCCAATTTTTGAAATGCCTGTCCCTGTCCCATTTATAGTGGTAGTGTGCTTTCTTCTGCTAAACATATATGCACCCTCTTTCCTATTAGAACCCTTCCCCCCTCCCAGAGTTCACCAGAATCAAATTAATTTGATAAAACGTGTTCTCCATGTAAACTTTTATTCTGAATTTTTTTTTTATTTATTGAGGTTGCAAAGCCAGCTGCAATGGGTTTAACCACCTGGACCTGAAGCATACAATATGGCTATCCTACAGTCAAATCTTAAACATTTGAAAAATATAAAAAAATGTACAAAAATTCAAAATATAGTGCGACCATTTTTCACAATCCTTAACTAAAAAACTGCAAGATGAACTTGGGATCGTCAACGATCAGTCAGAGACAATAGAGGGCTAAAACATTAATATACATTGTAACTAACAATGAAATAGGAAAAAATACAGCCTCCAAAGAAACCATATTAATACTGATGGAAACCCTTGCAACCAATAAACACTAAGTTGATCCTTATTGATCACCAATTAAGAAACAATAAAGGCTGTTAAGGAATTGTAGTCTTGCTCCAGGTTTCAATTAACTGCTTGAGCTTAAAGAATACGACTCTCCGACAACTTGTTAATAACATAAAGCATCTATTTGCCATGCACTGGTAAGTCCATGGAATAAAATTCTCTAGTCATTATAGATATGCCAATACTGAAATCTACTATAAAATCTTTAACTCCACTTTAGGCTTGGTGGTACAGGGTTCTAATGGGGAATATCCATACCTGACCATCAGTGAACGTCTGGAAGTGGTCCGGAAAGTCAAACACATTATTCCTGACAAAATGCTGTTGATGGCTGGATCTGGCTGTGAGTGTAAGTTTGCATTGTGTTTGTTTTCTTCACATATGTGTTGACAGAAACATAATAACACAAATGTTATATTTCCACTATAGGATAAAACCCTGTTATTTGGGAAGACTTTGTAGGACAGTGAGAAGTATTTGGATAGAAGCACCATGTTTGTAGCCAGGCTAACGCCGCCTAGTGGTTCTGGTCAATTTCATTTTCCTCCAAACTAGTCAGGGAACTAACGATAAGCTTTCGTTTTTTCCGACAAGAAATCATGTCAGCGAATCAGCGAACAGATTGGGGACTAAAGGCGATGATGTTGAACTCTAGCGTCCAATCTGAAATAGCATACGTCATGACCAAGCAGTAGGTCGCATTGGTTGAAGCAGTAGGTTGCATTGGTTGAAGCAGAAAGTATCCCACCCACCGTCATGAAAACGAATGCCTATGGCTGGTTCTCAGACGCTTTGCACAAAGTGAAACAAAGTGAAAGCGGCTGATCAAATCAGACTACCATGTTTGTGCACTAGTAGGTATTATAACCTAGATCTTACCCGACAGAGCAGAATCCATACATTATAGTCACTATAATACATAGAGACTATAGAGTCGCTTATAAGTCGCTATAGCATGTAATTAAACCTGATAATGGTCTCCTCATCAATGCTTGAAGATATTGTAAGATTTATAGTATGCTCAGAGTTTCTTAAACACTATGTTCATTGTAAATAGCTGGTGGAAGAATATACTACATTACACTATACTTTTACACAGAATTTGCTGCGTGTTAAATTACATAAACTAACAATTTACTACATTATCAGTTTTTATTACATATTGTAAGGACTAATATGGAGATATATATTGCATTATTGTGAGTTAAGTTATTTGGAAATTATGACATAATCAGGTTATGCAGAGGGTGCTTAAAAGGGGGGAAAATGTGACTGAGTTTAGGATAATTCTTCCTAATTGACCAATTAAAGATGTGTAAAGAATTTTTTTCAGATGTGTGAAATTAATTTAGATAAGGGGTATTTGTAACTAATTGCACCTACCTATTGTTTGAGCCTCCTGAATGTTGTCTGTATTTTATAGAATGGTTTATATGTGGTTTGTCTCTGCAATCTCACATTGTCTTTTTTTAAATGGCATCTTTGCTTCTCAGCCACAAAGGCCACAATGCAAATGACAGAAGAGATGGCCCATGCTGGAGCTGATGCAGTACTTGTAGTGACACCCTGTTTCTATCGTGGAAGGATGAACAGCCAAGCACTTATTCACCATTACACTAAGGTCAGAGCACACTATTGGTAAATTAAACACTATGCTTTTACATTTATAAAAGCATAGTCCAGGGCTCTATTTTATCTAGAATCTTTCTGACAAGGTATTAAACTAACTATTATTTTACATCAATAAAATAATTGTAATTTTCTAACCACTTTAAATATGCAAAGAATGCAACAAGCCATTTAATCATCAAAGTGACTACAAAGCTGATAATGTAACCTAAAACGTTTTTATCAATCAGCCCATATCTCTGTAAATGACAACATTAGAATACTGTATAGATTGAATTTGCAAACTGACAGCACTTAATAACATTCTCATCACTTGTGTTGGTTCCTGTTTCGCTATTTGGTCTACTTTGTCTTTCTCATACTTACCAAAAGCAATCAACAAGGTGAAACAACAGAGCTACAGGTCATTCACTCCGGATTACTCTTTTAACCCTTTTTTTGTGGAACTGAAACAGCCGTATTGAAATCCAAGCTCCTGATTACTCATATAGATGGTACTGGTTTAGTTTGGACAGTTTCCCGCAGGAATCACGCTTGCTTTACGCAGCATTTACGGGGGTGTAATTTACTTTTTCAGGAGATGCTGCAATGTTATCAAACAACCACCAAGTGGAATTTAGGAGCTCTGCCTTTACAGTAGGGATTGGCCTTACATTTTCAGGCTACTGAAGGCCAACATACCTGTAACTAAGACTCCAAAAAAAAACAAGGTGCATTTCCTTGGAATAAACTGCTTGGTGGGCTTGATCAAACTCGCTGTCGCATGACCAGCATGACGAAATAATTTAGTCAAAGTTGCTTACATCCATTATCCATCCTTTATTCCAACATGGCATTGACACTTTGTTCATTCAGCACTTTGTTCATAAACTGCACGGTGTTTTGTGTTTTGTACTGACAGGTGCAAAAATTAAACCAAGATGTTAGGTCAGTACAGCGTAACCTACTTCAGGGTTCCCACGGTCATGGAAATCAAAATTGTAATTTCCAGGCTTGGAAAAGTAATTGAATTTTGTAAGCAAGGCTACTATGACTCCTGTTTACAATCAGTAAGCCCACTACTTTCCCATGAACTCAAAAGTCATTGTCATACTCGATCGTACAGATCTTTTGTCGAATAAATACTACAAGGGCATTGACAAAAATATGATATCATACCTTAAGGTCAGTGGGTCAAGGGTTAACATTTTATACTTATCTCTAAATGTATGCTCAGTTCTACACACTTAGAGTGCTGTAAGGTTATGGAAATTTCACTTTAGGTCATGAAAAAGTCATGGAAAGGTTTTAAAAAATTGTCAGTGAAAAAGAGTGAGAATCCTGCTCCTTGTATAACATTAAAGACTTTGTTCGTCATTTTTATCTGTAATGATTTGTTCATAAAATTCTGTCAACATTTCAGACAGGTTTCAAAGAACTGAAAGCATTTGATAAGGTAAGGTTTTTGAGTGAGCACTGGATTAAATCGATGCCACCTGTTTCATGCATGCTAGGGGATCAAAGTACCAAACAGCAGCCTAGCTTATCCGAACACATATCACTTCCCCCCCAAAAATATACCTTTTACTAAAAGCAATTACAATTGAGTAGTTAAGTAGATCTAGAATAGTATTTCAGAGATTTGGGAAATAGTTTTTACCTTTGTCTTTGCAAATGCTGCGTTGCCAACACCAACGGTTCACGACCACAATTTCCTTGCTGCTTGCATGATTTTTGCAGATACAATGGAGTCCATGGGGAGTAGACTAGCTTTCCATAAACACGCTCTGCTTTAAGCCTACAGTCTTACTCTTTGAAAACTACACATCCTGTTCAACTGTTTCCTACAAATTGTTTAGACAATTTAACCATTCATCCAGCTATTTAACAATTAAAACTGTTGTACAATTTAAACTATTCAACTATTGGAACAATTTAAACGATTTAATTATTTACACTATACAATTAAACTGAAATTCCAACATACAGAATGGCTACCAGTGGGAACAGTCGGTCCTTGAAACAACTCTAAACATTAGCTTTAAAAATATATGGAACTCACTGAGGTTGAACTGGTGTTTGCTGTTTCAACACAAATATCGTAGCAAAATACAGCTCTGTCGTGTTTTATTTGTGGCTGAGTAATATCAAGGAGCAACGCATCTTCTAACAGAAACTAATGGGATGTACAAAATGGCAATTAAAACTCAACAAAAGCTTTATTTCACTACAATACTTGTGTGACACCAAAATTTCTGTGTCAACCTCTTTATTGCATTTCAGACAAGCCATGAAATGGGCTCAAAGTGTAAACCAATCTATTCTTTTAAGTCTTGTACCAACTGTGTCCCCTGCTTGCAAGCATTTCAAAACAAGTCCTTGCAGCAATATTGATCCATTAATTAAAAATTAATAATAACCCCCTCTCACAATGACACACACACACCGATATAGAGGCAGGCATGCACACATTCTCACACACACACACACACAACCAGGTGTGCATGCACACACGCAGACACAAGTGTTGATGCTCTGTAAAGGTGCATGTAAGTGAATTTGACTAAATTATTTTGTCATGCTGGCGACATGGGGGCAGTTTTAAACAAACCCACCCAGCAGTTTCTGCCTAGGTTCGTTTGAGTATTCCTGCCCCTGTGTACTCGATAGCCCTAAGGATTAGGATTTTGTTTCGATAACCAAATTATTATGAGTGGCGTCAGTCAGACATGGGATAGACATAGTCTAATTATCAGAAGCTGATGTCTAAGTAAGTCTTAGTTGATGTGGTGCCCATGTTTTCAGTTCGCAGACTTCTAAATTCCCTCATTCCTTGTCTTTTCTTGACCTTCCTTAACAGGTGGCTGACGCAAGCCCTGTTCCCCTGGTTCTGTATAGTGTTCCAGCCAATACTGGGTTAGAGCTGCCTGTGGATGCAATTGTTTACTTATCTAAGCATCCAAACATTGTTGGACTTAAAGACAGTGGTGGGGATGTAAGTAAACTTCATGTTGTATACTACCAAGCTGTATAACACTTATGTTGCCCTATATTGCTATACATTATTATTCTCTTAACTCTTATCATAGGGTGAGTATTAACTGAAATTCCGTGCATACACCATCGTTTTCCAAAAAGTTTCTGTTTACATTAAGCAGCATTAATATGCTGTCGAGACCCGTCATACCTACGCTAAGCCTATGGGCCGCAGTGTAGGAAGAAGGAGAAAGCCATACAAGCCAATCAGAAGCCTCATACCATTCCTCTGGGACAACCACCTCATTTTCAAAGTTCTCCCACCAGACAGCAGTCCGCCCAGGTCGGACCCAAAAAGTTTTATCTGTTTTTCGCAGTTTACACGCAAACGTGAATACAGAGTTTTCCAAAATCTCCACTTTCCACTGGAAAGAATAGTTTTCAGAGGCGACATCTCTGTTTGTGTGTAAATGAAAGGCGCAAATGAAGGGGTCCGTTTTTAAGAGAAAACGTATGTGTACGGGGTCTCAATGACAGGAGAACCCCAAAAAAGGAACGGTGCTACTTGATAATATGCTTTCACAAAAAAACGTTTGTTTATAGGGCTCCGAATGTGTTGCCATCCTAAAAGTCCACCTGCTGATGCTTAATACACCATGTTGCACTACAAATAATTACAGAGGGTAGTGGTTCAGTTTGGATGGTTTCCTGCATGAATCTGATGTGAATGCCGCTTGCTTCAACATTTATTTTTTTCAGGATAAACTTCAAATGTACCCAAAAACAAAACCAAAAAACAAAGAACATTGCCTTTACAGTAGGCAGAAGCCTTATGTTAATGTAGGCCTCAACACGCCTGCAACTCAGGCTTTAGATTAATTATAAACATATAGAAGGGCCATAATCATCTTGAAAAGCCGACCAGAACCTTTGCCTGACTAATGGACATTGTGTAGCCAAAAAATTACCAAATTTTACACTAAGAACTACATTGAAGCACGCTACAATAAAGACTTATTATCTACATAAATAAATGAGGAGTAATAAATTACATTGCTTACATTACAAGCCAGAATGTTTATTTTTTAGGCGTTTTAGTACCTGGTTCTTGCCTTTAATACAACAGGACAGTGAAGAGCATGACAGGAAATGAGTGGGAGCAAAAGATAGGGTAGGATCTGGAAATTACCTCAGGTCGGACTCGACCCTGGGTCCCCGGATTTATGGTATGGCGCCTTAGCCAACTGAGGCCCAGTTTCCCGTTAAAATAAACCAGGACTAGGCTAATTCTACTTAAATTAATCCACACTAAACAACTGACTTTCTGAGATGTTGCTTAAGTTTGGATTAACTAGTTCTAGAGAAACTAGTTTTTAATAATTTATGAAAAAGACTTTGAATAACTATAGTTTTAATTTGCATGCAAAGAAAGCCCACAAATAACAATAACAAACTAATAACCACAAATTTTCTAACTAGTCAGGTGTTTATGGCAGTTGACATAGCTTTGAAACTGCTTGGTATAGTTAATGTGTTGGAGCTTTCTGTAGCCCTCAGGTATTTGGAGCGTTGATTTTATGCTGATTCTGTTTTACTGTATACCTTCCCCTACAGAGTTTTCCTACAAAACATTGAATGTTCGCACTCTAGTCTGTGGACATTTTTCCCCTTTATGTCCGCTACAGGAGCTAGGTTTGGCAACATCATAGACAGAAAAATAAATTGTGCTAAATATTATTGAATATGCTTCAGTAATAGTCCCCTGTAAAACAATGAGGTTCTTAGTATGTGATGTGATGGCTAGAAATATGTACTTTGTTGACAGGAATTTAACAATGAATCTGCCTCTCCAAAATATAAGAATAAGTGCCTCTCCAAAATATAAGAAAACAAACAAGGGGGTACCGTGGCTTAGTGTCTTAGGCTAAGGTGATACCATAAATCCGAGGAACCAGGTTTGAGTCCAGCTCGAAAATCATTTTCTGAACCTATATCCAGCTCCCACTCATTTCCTGTCATTCTCTCCTCTGTCCTATTTGATTTAAGGCAAAAATCTGCAAAGCTGCAAAGCTTTTTGCCTATAATCAAAATCCCGATCAAGAAAATTGTGGTCTCCCATCTCTGCTTAGCTTCAGATGGATCAAAACTGGAATCGCATTTGTAAGCATGAGGCATTGTTGGAGTCAGTGCGTCCAGTCCAGAAAGCAAAAAATGTTAAACAAACAAAACAAAACAAACAAAATGCTACGTTGGACATTCAAACTGACATTCAAACACACATGACCAAGGTATTACAAATTTTTTATTGGTTGCCAAACTGTGTCATAGTTCATTACCATAAAATTAAGACAAATAAAATGAAATAACAATGAATGATTTCCAATCCATAGACATATTCCATGCACTCAGGTATTAAAGGTCCACTATGCAACATTTTTCATTTAATTAATCCGTTTCATACTGTTTATGATGCTAAAATGAGTCATCACACGACGAACGAACGGTGTAGAATGCGCCACCGTGGCCTATAGCGGTAGATACAGCACTTGCAATGTTCAGCAGCGCGGACCGCCTCCAATAGAATGCAGTGCAATACAATGCAATACAGCAGTCTTTACAGGGAGCTCGTGAGAGAGAAAAACAGAATGTTGCTTAGCCCCTATTTAAAGTTATTTTAAAAACTATCTAGAGACACCAGAGCACTCGATACTTCTTTAGTGTTTTGCCATAGACCAGTTTTGCCAGTGTATGTGTTGAAGGAAATCTTTATTAATATTCCAGCCAAGCCTCTCACAAAATACTTATTGTCATTGACATTGAAACATTGGCAAAACCCTCTTCATTTTTTTTTGTATCTTGGCCAATCTGTGGTCAATTTTTAATTTCTCGCTCCAATAGGCATTTGTAATTACATACAACTACTTTTCAAAAGTATTTGTTCAACTGGAATCAAGAAATTCATTTTATATAATGTAGCTGCTACTCAAATTTACAATGAAGTTGTATTATCTAAGTAAGGTAATGTAAGATAAATAACACTGAAACAAGCAATATAGTTAATATTTAAACAACTACTTACCAAAGTGCCATTTTAACTGGTATCTGTTTACCATACTGATATACAAAGTGTTTTTTGCCTTTTTGTTCTCATTGCATTTCACATTAGATCACAAGAATGGCTCTCATCATTCACAAAACCAGACTGGAAGATTTCCAGGTACTGGCAGGTTCTGCAGGATTTCTAATGGCTGCCTACTCTGTTGGTAAGATGTTTTTTTTTGTTCTTTACAGAACAGGTTTAACTTAATCTGCTCTCCTATAAATTCTATAATATGGGGAAGAAATTGTGGGTTATACTGGGTACTGCTACTTGCAGCACATTCACGTGTTTAAAGTGACCCCTTTCTGAATCTTCTTAATTATGTATTTCAAGGCTCTAGAGCAAACACTGGTTTCATACACACATGCACTCAAACACACACAAACCCCCACACACTCTCAAATACAGTAGGATTAAATACAAACTGATCCATTGATTTAACCATTGAAAAACACAGATTGTGGAAACATATATCCACTCATTTCATCTCTCTCTCTCTCTCTCTCACTCACACACACACACACACACACACACACAGATAAACATTAAACTGGAAGGTCAATCTTAGCCACGGTTTTACATATCTTAAGGTAAGACACGGCAGGTGAAATCATTTACATATTGGTCAAATATGAGATCTTTCATACTGCTATAAAAAAAACATTTAGGTGTTTATTTTTTAACACTTAGATTCACGAAAGGTTCATGCTCCATCTTGTACCGCGACCCGGGCTCTGACCAAGACAAACTTGGTCTCTTTAGAAAGCTTGACGTCTAAAGCTGGATTTATACTTCTGTGTCGCGGCGACGCCTACACAATGCAGTACAGTAGCTCTGCACACCTTTGCCGACACTCTGTGAAAAAGGCACGTGTACGAGTCGAGGCAACTTAGACAGACAACGCCCTCGACAGTTGTGATTGGTCCGCTTTACATCGGGAGACATTGTCTAACTTTGGATAATTTGGATAATTTTGCAGTCTAATTTTGGATTTAAGACAAATATTTTCTCATACTTTAACATAAGTATTTGTTTACATGCGCTAGCTAGCAAGCTAATCGTTCGTAAACACTCAGGACACCCCATGCTTATAGTTTGTGCAAACAATAGCTTATAGGTTTGTAGTTTTCGTTCATATTGTTTTATATACATCTATAATTAAATCTGAAAAATGACTTCATAATCATTCACGTTTTAAATTAACACTGTACTGCATCTGCTGTAACAACACTCCACGTATCAACATTGACTTTGCGACCCAACGCCCTTCTTGTTGTGGCGGTAAATTGCAGTGAACCATTAACCAAAAACCTCGGCAAAGGTGTCTGCGTCGGTGCGTCGCAGAAGTATAAATCCATCTTAATACATATTGTTTTATAATCCAACAGTTTGACTGTACCAACGATTAATTATTATTATTAGAGTTTGGTGACCGCAAGGTTGCAGGTTCGAGCCCCGCTCTACCTGACACCATCGAAGTGTCCTTGAGCAAGACACTGAACCCCAAATTGCTCCTGGTGGCAGGCTGGAGCCTTGCATGGCAATCCCCTCCACTGGTGTGTGACGGTGTGTGATTGGGTGTATGTCATAGCAGGCTCTCCTGACCGTGCGCATCACTGTGGGATAGCTAGAAACGTAATTTCGATTCCTCTGTATGTCCAGTATATGTAGAGAAATTGACAATAAAAGAGACTTAACTACAGCCAGGACACAGTTTAAGACAAATGGTGGCTACTGGGATGAAAAACAGAATTGAAAAAATGAATTGAAATCCAGCTATTTGCATTCTCAAACAGTTCACCTACACAAAGAAAGGGGCAGCTCACTCGTCATTTATTCAAATATCCTTCACACATACCTTTACAATTTAGCCCAAGAGTTATGAGCAGTGAATTTAAGTACATTTCATGGGGGTAGAGCCCTTCTTTGTCCATTGCTCTATGTTGTGGGAACAAAGTGTCACTGAGATTACATTTAATTCCACAGAAGAACAACGCATTCTTTTTAGGTGTTGTTAATGGAGAATAGCTGTTCTTGTGGAACTGCTACATAATAAGGCCAGAATTATGCTTTGCCTGTTATGGTCATAATTTATGTGCTGTTGCCTTCTAATTCACCAGCAATAATCAGTAGTTACAAAGTAATATCTGGAAAAGTCTTAGTTATTGGCCTGTTAAAGGTGAAATATGGTCATGTTTTGTAAAGTATGAATTCCTGAGTTATACCTGATAGTTAAGGGCTAACATGCTACTAACAACTATGTTAGTTACTGGCTACTTAAAGGTCTCATTCCATCGTATTTTCATTAATTTTGTGGTAGTCTCTTGTCTAAAATAATGTCATGAGAGTTGGTTTCGACAAAAATATGCTGTGTTGTTGTCTTGTTTCAAGCTATTGTTAGGTGAAAACGAGTGCAGGGATAGTGCGAGAGGATTCTTATGAATATTAATGATATGCAAACGTATCGCCTCTGATTGGCTAACAGCACTGTGACGCTCCCTCTAGTGGGTCTGTCTGCAGGCAGCCTAATAATGTTTTCTTGAGGGCGGGCTAACTGCATAGCTAATGTTCAAAGTGACGTAGGCTTGCACGGCTTTTCCGATTCGCTCTTTTCCCGGCTGTTTTGTATCACAGGCGAATACAGACTACAGGGGTAGGAGAGCATTTTGAAGTTGAGCATTCAAGTGCAACTTGGGCTGACCTATGGTAATAAAAAAAAAAATCTGGTATTAAACGGTTTATTTTGGAAGGAGACCTTTAATAATGAATAGGGGTGTGCTAATATAAAGTGTTACCAAAATAATGATGCTAACAGTAGTTGTCAGTGGGCTTAGCTGATGTTAATTAGTATATTTTGCATATATGCTGACAGTGCTAATAGTGGTACTCAGTGGACTGATGTCCACTGAAGTTAATTGGCGTATATGCTAAAAATGTTAATAATGGTAACAATGCTAACTAGCAGTTAACAGTTGCTAGGGTCCTTGAGGTAACCGTGTGTGTGAGTGTGTGTGTGTCTGTATGTGTCACACAATCATTCTCCAGAGTACTCCCATTCATTTCAATGGGGCAAAAAATTTACCATGCATGGCAAGACCACAATAAGTACTGTTACTGAGAAACAGCCTAAGTGATACAGAACACTGTTAATCAACAAGGTACAGCCAAAATGTCAGTGTCAGCAATTCTGTTGTATCTTAGACAACTCAGAAAAGGGGTTCAAAGGCACATTCAATCAAAGAAATTTCAGTCTGATCTGAGAAAAAAAAGATATAAAAAGACTAAAATTACTTAAGAGGCACTCAGTAAGTTTATGCGACCATTTTTGAGGTCATAAAATCGCTTAGAAATAGTTAAAGTTAGACCAGTCTAACAGTCTGTTAGACTGGTCTGTTGTGTAGCAAACGGCGATTGAGCGCACCGCTGTACAGCCCTGTATAGTGAATACGGAACTTGCAAATTCAGAGGGAGTGTACACTACAGCAATACAGCTAACTGTACGGAGCTCCCCCAACAGGTTTGTGGCGTTTAATGCAGGGTTAAAAAACAGACTTACTGAGTGCCTCTTTAATGATCCTGTATCTACTTTATTAATTTCCTTTTTCATCACATTCTATGATATTGCAGGGGCAGTTGGGGGAGTGTGTGCCCTAGCCAATGTGTTGGGAAAGGAGGTGTGTAACCTGGAGAGACTTTGTATGCAGGGCCAGTGGGAGAAGGCCAGAGAGCTGCAGCATCGTCTCATAGAGCCAAACACAGCAGTAAGTATCCAACATGCACATTTTATATATTGGGCAAGAAATGAGACTGTAATCTCTGTGTCCCAAAGCTATTTATTTAATTACATGCTGTTTAGTATACATTTTTGATTAATTTTTCATTCATGGATAAATCACTATTTGGCCTCTTTGCGCTTTACAGACATTACTTGTGAAAGTTATTTAGGGAAGAATCCTGCAGGAAAATGTAATTACCATAACAGACTAGAATTTGTCCATGGTTTTGCCTAAGGATCAAAGAAGCTTCTAAACGTTCCACAACATCTTATAGTAGTTATGTATGGCTATCTTTTTAGCTGGGCAGTGTAGCGTAGCTGAACAGCCTGACATAATGCCATAAAGTCGAGGTGTGAAATAGGTTGATTTTCAGATAATGTGACACCCCCAGGCATTTTTGAGTAAAGGTTGGCAAACAAACTTGTTTAGTATAGTCTAAAGGTGGCCTAGCTTTTCAGAAGACAAGTTACGGACAGTCCACCTGACTTTCCATAATTAGCGCTGCAGCAAATGTTGCCCATGACGAGCAGTGGCAGACTTTGTTACTGTTGTGTTGATAAATGAATACAGCCTAAACTGTATTCTTTTGCCCTAATAATGATACATATAATGTGTAACAATTCGATGCAAAATGCCAGTTTACAACGAATAATTGAATGATATTCATACGTGGGGCCTACCTGGGCTAAAAATAAATACATAAATAAAAAACAGGAAGGCTTTCCATTTATAAACATATTCATTCCTGGCCTGGCTGCTAGATCCATACAAGACTTTTATAGATTAAATACTTAGTTAACGCTTTAGGCAATTAGTTAGTTCATGGCAGTTATCACAGTAGCTTAACCCATACCAAGTAACATCTAAATGAATGTCATGTGGTCACATCAGGAGTGTTATCCTTTGACCTATATTGACTGAAAGCATAGATAGACCTAATATAGTGATTTTTTTCACATGTTGTGCCTGTAGTTAAAATAATATTTTCTATAGTGCATGTAAACTACCCTAGCAATCACATCTAACGTTACAATTTAGCATTTTTGGCTTATATATAAGGACCTCTTTAAATTGTTTCATCATGCTTGTGACACGACGGCTGGTTTGAGCAAACCCACCCAGCAGATTCTGTCTTGGAAATACAATCTAGTTTGTAATTGAATCAATGCAGACTAGGTCAGGAACAAAAGACATCAGGACCCAAAAGGTTCACTATTGAAACTCTAATACAAAATAATTGATGTTTGGACAAGCCAAATAGGGCTTGTCGGCCCCTAATCAATGATTAGACAGGTAGAGCGAAGGAGGTACCTCCGAGTGACCAATGGAGTTGTAATATAGCTGAACCCTAAAATATACATGACCGGCCCATCAAGAATGTTTTATGTATCTTTGATTGAATATTCATTTTGACACCAATGTTTCCAGAGTTGATACTGCTTATTATTGGGATTAATGACTTTTTTTCTTGAAACAATAATTATTTTGCATAATTCTTGAAAAAAACATCCTCCTCCATTCAAGGGGATTGTTGTAGAATCCTGAGGTTAGGTCTATTGTGCTTAAAAAAAAAAACACACATTGGCGCCTAGTGCTCACTGATATACATGTAGGCTCACTGTGGTCTCTGTGTGCTCACTGTGGTCCTCGGTGTGCTCAGGGACCTTGGGCCCAATAATGCACACGGAGCACAGTGCTTTCGCAAGTTGCGCAACCTATCATTGCTATTTTGTGCAAGCGCATCGTTGTTTTTTTTCCGGCAGAAATGTACGTTGTCAATGTAGCAGATGGCTTTGCGCTCTGTCGGGCGTGTCATTAAAAAGAAGGGGTGTGGTGCGGCGCATAGTGCAAATTTTGTATTTTACAAGAGGTAAACGTGAATTCGCTACTGACCAGAAAAAACCTGGTCAGGAATCATTCGTGCATTGTTCAAAGGCTATTTTTCGGGCGCTTAGTGCTTTGTGCAGGCACAAGCTGCTTCTTTCATCAGCAGGAGCAAGCAGCTGCCCAGTCCTCGAAATGTAAAATTCAAATGCACATCACATACATCATACCATGGTTATTTCATTCAAATATATAATATTTGCAAACCTTAGTTGATTGCAGTAAGCACTGAGAATTAATAAGTAGCCTAACTGACGGGCTATTTGACCAGTGGCGGACACATAGGGATGTTCATATTAGGCTACACCACCAGAACATCATTTAAGTTAATATTTTGGTTATAGGCCTATATACTGTAAATCTCCCGTGACTTCACCTCGCGCACATTTCCTTCACATGAAAACATTTCGCCAAGTATAATCCGCCATCATAATACATAATATGCCATGGAACATGGAATGCACCGTGCGCCGGACTTTTAAAGGGAATGAGAGTGTGAATTTAAGACAACCCATTTGAACTATGCGCCAGGTGCGATGTCCACTTTTCCTACAGGCAATATAGCGCTCTGCACTGGCCACTCCCCCAAAGAGAACTGCGTTTTAGACTTCAGACTGTGCGCGATTGAACTTGAAAATCAGGCCCCTTGTGTGTTTGCTCATAAAACATTAGAGAAAACATTCTTAAGGACAATTCTAAATTGATGATAATCTGTATTGCAGCTGTAAGGACTTATCCACCAAATGAAAATGGGGCCCAAAATTCTTAACCTTGCTGCAGTCTAAGCTGTGCTTGAAAATATGTCTAAATATGTCTCCACAAGCCTACTTGTGGTTGACAAGTATGGATTTGCAAAGAGTTTCCATTCGCAAAAAAATCCCAATTTTCTGCAACCTTTTGACCACAAGAGCAATATGCAACAAATACATATTAATAGTCAGTGTACTTTAATGGTGGCGTTGAACTCACAGATAGTGCTGGTTCAAAATGAACCTTCCCGTCCCAATGTGAACATGTCAGTACAACTACAGCCACTAGGAGGCAGCGTAAGACCTCATATGGCTCTGTCTCTAGAGCCGAAGCCTATATTGGGAAGTTTGCACAATTGAACGAGTACGTTCAAACAAACAACTCAGGTTGCAAACAATTGAAACAACTTAGGCTGCAAACAGAATTATGAAAATATTGTAGGGCCATCATAATCTTGAGAAGTTAATCAGAACCTCTGCCTATAAGACTATAACTGTTTGCAGAACTTAAAACATGCAGATTTTCTTTTTTAAATGTTTAATTTATTTAAAAATTACCTCTTTTTAGACTTAAAGGCCCACTATGCAACATTTTTTATTTAATTAATCCGTTTCATACTGTTTAGGATGCTAAAATGAGTCATTACACGGCGAACGAACGGTGTAGAATGCGCCACCGTGGCCTATAGCGGTAGATACAGCACTTGCAATGTTCAGCAGCGCGGACCGCCTCCAATAGAATGCAGTGCAATACAATGCAAAACAGCGGTCTTTAGAGGGAGCTCGTGAGAGAAAAAAAAACAGAATGTTGCTTAGCCCCTCTTTAACAGGTATACATTGTCGCTGTCACTATAACAAAAAAAACCTGAACTGACGTTAGCAAGTTAACATCATCTCCCAGATGTTTTAATTGCATTTAAATGGAAACAGTCCATTTTAATGGCGAAAATGCTCAGTAGGCTTCTAAAACAAATAAGGGATTTCCCAGTCTAAACCTGCCTGATGATCAGGCTATTTTCTTGCTTCTACTAACGAGAAATTAGACAGATACATCACAATCTTCATTTGGCAAATTTTTGTCTAATGTTCTTTGTGCAATTACTTGACTGTGTCTGTGACATGTTAGTTTCCCTTTCAGTGCCCAGGAACAGTAAAGGTTTCCAAAATGTGATTGGTGTGGTAGACTGCCATATGATCTTCACTTGTAAATGAGTATAAATGTGTTAATAGAAAAATACTTCCATTACTCCTTTCATTAATTGGGAACTGACAGTACGATAAAGAGGGCAAAGAATTATCTTTTTATATGCTAATTAATTAACAGCGCGGGGGGTGGGGGGGATTGGTGCTTGGAGATTTATGAATGCTACAGACAACTTCCTGATAATTGATCTTTTAATTGAGTTTTGGTGTACACACTTTTTTGTCATTTTCTCTGGATCAGAAAAGTTTTTAGAAACGTCAGTCAGCACACAAAGCACTGCAACATAAACAAAATAGACAATGAGGTTTTTAATGTCTTTTTCTCTTTTCAGGTGACCAGAAAATTTGGCGTAGCAGCGCTTAAGCAAGCAATGGACTGGTTGGGTTTTCATGGTGGAGCAACCCGTTCACCTTTGCAGCCTCTAACACAGACAGAAATACAACAACTCCATATGGATTTTTCCTCCAACGGTTGGCTTTGACTTGGCAAGAACAATCTCAGTTTATGTGGATACGCTGAGCCAGAGCCTATATAGAGTTTTCAGCAAACTCATGGGCACCATACTAAAACCCCTAATACTGTGTATAATGTAGTACTGTGGCACATATAAATAAACAAGTATTTCTGCCACTCATAGACTGATAAATCCCACTTTTTGTTATAACAAAGTTGCTTAAGATTTATTAATGTATTACTAAAATATAGTGGGTGTGGGATGTCTTCTTAAAGCCTAATTAATAGTATCAATAAATTAGTATTGTGGGACACCTTCCAATAAAGTTGGAACATATATAAATATTTCTTATAACATTTATAAATATGAGGGGCTCTTCCTGTTCTGTCTGTGTGTGAGCTCAGTGCGTCAACAGCGTGCCAAACTTGTTTTCATGAGACTCCTTGCTCCTTTATTTTCCTTTAAGGGTGACGAGTAAAAACTGTACTCGGAAGTTTAACAGACTAGAACAATCCATCCCAAAACGTCCTGTTACCTTAGTGCTAGAAAATACTAATGAAATTAGCAAGCTACCCAGCTAACACAATACATTGCTGCAACATCGACAAAACGTTGCCATTTGGTCATGATGATGTTACTTAACGGCCACTAATATGCGACATTGCTGCAATACGTTGCCATAACGTAAACAACAGACGCTGCAACATTGCGTCATGGTCACTCAGAAAAGTTGCCATTTCATAGCTTTATGATGTTGCCGCCACATCGCACGCACTGTGGTCACTGTAGTTTAACAAATCAGATTAATTGCCACTAAAAGTCTGAACTTCATTTGAATATTTACATCTATAAAACAATGACTATTCTCTCTACGCCACCCACTGCAAAAACGAATCGCCGAGAGTATTTGAAGATTGCTGCCATCTACGTGATTTGGAAGAGGAGACAGCGACGCCATCGCTCTGTGTGGGTGTACCCCATCCTTCAGTCACGGCTGCACGAACGCTGGGATTTTCCAAACTGCGTGGGCTCAATTGATGGGAAGCATGTCCGCATCAAGGCTCCCCACAACTCCGGCTCAATGTACTTCAATTACAAGGGCTCCTTGATCTCTTACTTGTAAGCTGGTAAGTTGGAGGGCCCTGTTGGCTGGGGCCTGGCTCAGAATTGTGGGCCCGCTCAGGAGCCTGGCTAACTTGCTGTGAACCTCCTGCAGGAGGCCTGGCCTGGCTGCCCCTCTCGATGCTCCAGGCTGGCCCTGGCTTGGGACTACCTGGTTGACCTGCTCCACTACCTGGCCTTTGGGGGGTGGGGTGCGTGGGTGACCGAGGCTTCCTGGCTTGACACCTGCTCCTCCTCGCCCTCAACCTCACTGGCAAAGGTACCATCAGAGTTGTCTCCAGAGCCGTCACCACTAAGTAAAGACATATTGCCTGATGTTTCCCTGGCCTAAATGAACAGGGAAAGGAAGCTCATAATTGATGTGAACTTCCAGGCCCGCACACTCTCAGCCCTGCTCTACTCCTCTGTCTCTCCCTAGCCTTGTTGACCTCTCCTGTAAGAGGTCCTCAGATTCCTCCATTTACGGATACACTCGTTCACTAAAATTGAGCACAGACATTCACAACAAGTCAGAGTTAAACACACAGAGCCTCCTGGAAATCATATTGCTTACTAATTTTTCCCAATTTTTTGCAAATATTCAGGTATATCTTTTCATGGGAAAACACTTCAGAAATGAAACTTTTATACAACATAAAGGAGTCAGTGTACAGCTTGTACAACATCAGAAATCAGATCATAATAATAATTCACCCAATCACACACACTCACACCAGTGGAGAGGGCTGTCATGCAAGGCTCCAGCCTGCCACCAGGAGCAATTTGGGGTTCAGTGTCTTGCTCAAGGACAGGTACAGGATGGGGTCAGGTAGAGTGGGGATCAAACCTGTAACGTTCTGGTTACCGAATGGTTCCTCTACCACAGCATATATATATATTAGGGCTGTCAATCGCTTAAAAAATTAAAAATTAACTAATTAATCACTCACATTTCTGTAATTAATTGCGATTAATCTATCAATACATTAATTGCATTTTTCTACTTAAGACTGAAGCTTATAATATATTTATTTTTGTAAAATCATAAAATTAATGTAGAATAAACACAGAGAAGGTATATTTAAATAATAAAAAAAAACATTTTAATGGCTTGCACATATGCACAGTGCAAATACAAAAAAAAAGATATTGTTCAAAGTATCAGTTTAGCCAAATAAATTTTTCCTGTAGAAAACATGAGCGTAAGCACATTATTTTTGAGATCATTTGCAAACTGCCATAACTAAAATTTTCACTTAGCAAGTCTGTACACATGCGTGTCCAGAGGTGATGGACTTCATTTCCACGGCAGGTATACCACCTCATAAAGTAACAAAGAAAAAAAAGTGCTTAGAAGGTTCTCCATACAAAGAGCCAGTTAAACAGGAACTTCAGTAATAAAGCCCCTTAATATTGCATAAAAATATTGAAAATAATCTTATTGAAAATGCATTTTCCAAAAACATCTGGTCCTTTTCTCAGATTCCCTCTTAAACAAAATGCTTCCTCAGTTCAAAGTGTCAGTTCAGAACATTGAACACTGATCATTTACTTAGTCCCTCTTTTAGGGCTGGGCGATATGGACTAAAATGTATATCTCGATATATCTCTCTCATATATCGATATACGATATATATCTCGATATCTTTCCAGCAAAAATAAATAAATAAATAAAATAAATAAAATAAAGTGTCTATAAAATAAATAATGAAAATAATATAAAGAGCTTTTTTTCAAAACAACAAGTTCTCAACTAAACTGTGCAACAGTAATAACAAACATGTGGGCCTTCTTTCCATTTGTATATTTTGTGCAAAGAAAACGAATGTGTTAAGAGTCTCTGCCGTAATGTGACACAAATGTAGGACTCACAGGTTCTGCTAACTTTTCTCCACTCGTCTGTTGTCATTGCGTCACAGAGTTCAAATGCCAATCGCGCTCTCTCATCATAGTCGCGGCAGTTCTTGTCTTGTAAAGTAACAACACAAATCCGCGTTCCACTACGGCTATTGATGCCATGTCCACCGTGATACGGCAATTGATTTTAACGTTATGCTCCACCGCCGCTTTTTCTGTCATAGAGTTAGGGAACATTGCATGCTAAAGAGTTCTGAAGTTTCGCTCAGTTCACACTGGTTTTGTGGCGGTCTGTCCTCGGAGTTTGTAACACTCTTCATATACTTGCCGGTGGCCTCCATTTCAAAATGACCAAACCGTTGCTTCGCTTTTTTGGCCACAATAACCTTTCCGCGGCATTCTCCATCTGTATAACTCATGCATTCTATGGAAGTCGCCATTGTTGTTTACTCGGTCTACATGAGTAGGGGAAGGGAGGAGCTAACTCAAAGCAAGGAGCACTGAGCTATCAGTGGCAAGGAAGCTGGTGCACAGACGTCGCATAGCAGAAAAAAGCGGAATACTTGTCTCTGGATTAAAAAACAAGTCATAACCGATATATACGATATGTCAAAAATCATATCGTGGTTTGAAATTATATCGATATTGATTAAATATCGATATACCGCCCAGCCCTACCCTCTTTACACTCAGCCAGTTACTGAGGCAGACCAGTTTGTTTACGTTATCAGGGGACAAAGAAGCTCGCTTCTTTTGAATGATGTGGCCTGAGAGTGAGAACAACCTCTCACAAGGCACTGTGGTTGCAGGTGTTGACAGGTACTTGCGTGCAATAGGTGCCAGCCTAGCATGTGCTCCCTCTCTCTTTGACCACCATTGTAGTGGACACCCCTCTATGTCTATTTTTGGCTCTGCTTTGTAGCGATCCAGACAATGCTCTATAGACTCCTCCTCGTCATCTGTATCTGAAGAACCCAGCAAGATGGACATCCTCCTCTTCTTTGGTGACGGCCCCTCTGTTGTCTCAGCAAGTGGTTGTTGTGCACATGTCTCTCATCATCAGGTCATGCATTGAAGCCCACACCTCACTCCTTTCATCTTTTGGAAGGCACTTAAGGTCTTTAAACCTAGGGTCAAAGGCAGTAGTCATCTTCAGCCATTTGAGGTTGGTGCTATCCTTCCGTTGAGCTAGGTCTGTGGTAAAGGCTGTCTTGAACCTCAGAACATAAACTGGATCATCGTCTGAGGGCCCCATAACTCTGAACAAGTGGCGTAAGGCTGGCAAGACCACTGAACAGGAGACATACTGCTCCCCCTAGCAAGTCACATATCTGCAATGGAAAGTACAAGGTGTTAAACATTTCAGTAAATCAGTGTGCACACACACACAGGTGAAAGAGAGGGGAGAGAAAAAACATCATACACACACAGAAGATGGGGGGGGGGGGGGGGGGGCAAAAACAAACCGAAGGGGGAAGGGGGGGGAAAAAAAAAAAAAAAAAAAAAAAAACGAGAGGGGGGGGGGAGAGAGAGAGCACACACGTGACAGAGAGAGAAAACTGTACACACAGGTGAAAGGGAGAAAGAAAGAGAGGGAGGATAAACAAGACATAAATATCTTACCTGCAAGGTTCAAGTAGTTCCTCCAGCTTTTGTAGTTTGGCAAGCTCCTGGTCAGTCAACATGGCAACCTTGCTCTTTTGCTGCGCCAGGGTAGTGATCAGTGGAAATTTGTTTCTCTGGATCCTCTTTACCATCTCCAGCGTAGAATTCCATCTTGTTGCTACGTCCTGAGCAAGTGATTCTTGCTTAAGTCCGTGTGCAACTTGCTGTTGGCTTAATTCCTGAGCGTTAGATGGACTATGCTTAAAGTGCCCGACAATCTTGCGACATTTGGCCAGAACACTTTGAAATCCGCTGTCTTTAAGTGAGACTGTGACCGTTCTTTGCAGACAGTGGGCCATGCAAGGCAGGTGTTCAAATGGAAGTAGCCTCACAGCAGCAACCATGTTACGAGCGTTGTCAGTGCCGAGTGTGGTCAACTTTTCCTTGATTTCCCATTCGTTTGCAACATCCAGAAAATGGTTAGCACATGCCTCGGCGTAATGTTGCTCCTCAGTTTTACTCACAGTAAGTGCAAACGACTGCAGAGTCCAGTTTTGATCAATAAAATGCGCTGTGACGCCCAAATAATTATCGTTATTGACGGAAGTCCAGTGATCCCGTGAGAGCGATGTGCTTTGCTTGCTCAAGCATGTTCGTCCGCTGTTCCCTCTCATCTAAATACAATGTGTGTATTCTTGACACGATGGTTCCTCTCGAGGGTAAATTATAAGAGGTATCTCCCGATGCAACACAAATTATTTCTCTCAGTCCATCATCCTCTACTATGCTAACTGGGCGGCAGTTTTTAACTGTCCAAATAACCAAGGAGTTGGTTAACTTTTCACTTACGGGTTTCGTTATTCGCCCACGAGTGCCACACTCCTGTAGTGTAGACTGGCAAGGTCCCCTGGAGGTAATTTCAGCAGGGTTTTGTTTTGAGGTGATACGTTAAAGACGAGTTACTTCTGTGGTAACTAAATTCGGCTTTGCAAACTGTGCAAATTGCCTTGGTTTTGTCCAACGAGCCGTCGGGCAACTTTTTAAAAGAAAACCTTCCCTGTAAAGGTCCCTCCGTAGCCATCTTTCCACCATTTACCAGGTTTGCCCGCGCATGTGACCAATGGTTATGGGTCAGCCGTCACCGGAAGTAAACCAACCATGTTAATTGCGCTAATTTTTTTTTAATGCGTTAAAGGTTTAAATCGCCAAAATTTACGCGTTAACTTTGACAGCACTAATACATATATATATATATATATATATATACACACACACACACACACAATATATATATATATAGGGGGGCTTAAAGGATTTATCCGGAGTAAAATACACTTTAGATCAGTTTAGATCAGTTTTTTTTACTGTCTTATTCACAAGTGAAAAGACTATTTACTGTATGTATTTGGCTAAATATTGTCATTCACTTCCTTAGAGCTGTTTCAGTGCCCTTCTCAAAGGCACAATGGTGACATAAACCTCAATCCACAATTTCTAGGTAATTGAGCATACTGGCTGGTTATCAGGCAGTTCCCTCATAAATAGGAGTAGATGTTTAACAAGAACGTTTGGGTACCAGGTGTGTGAGCAATTACATGGGAAATATGTCTTGTGATCACTGACATCAACTGCAAAAACTGGTATGACCTCATACAGGCATTGATTGTGGCATGGAAGTTATAGGCCTCTGGCATCTCACATAGACATCTCATCTTTTAATTGTCTAATTGCAGCAATGGAAACAGAACTTGTGTTCTTCTGTCCACAATTTGCCATTCTCACTTTTACATCCATAAATCCATTGAACAGGAGATTGTCTGATTGACATAAGATGATGAAACCTTTTTTTTTAAGTTTGCTGTTGGACTGTATACATTTACAATGTTAATATGTTAGACCAGACAAACTGTTTGCATGGTCTGTATTTTAAACACACAACTGCAAGATGTATTCTTACATTTTTGAATAGGTAAAATCAACTTAGGTCAATCATGACAGGCAATTATGAATTAAGCTGAGAATGTTTGAAACAAATCCTTTGTTTGTGTTTACATATAATATAAAATGGCAGACAGATGTTGGTTTCCTTAAAAAAAGAGTAAAAAGTGTTGAAACATGTTGATATACAGTGGGATGCAAAAGTTTGGGCAACCTTGTTAATCGCCATGATTTTCCTGTATAAATTGTTGGTTGTTACGATAAAAAATGTCAGTTAAATATATCATATGGGAGACAAACACAGTGATATTTGAGAAGTGAAATGAAGTTTATTGGACTTACAGAAAGTGTGCAATAATTGTTTAAACAAAATTAGGCAAAAAAGTTTGGGCACTGTAGCAACATGGTATCAAAACAACTCTCAAATGACCTGAAGACAAAGATTGTTCACCATCATGGTTTAGGGGAAGGATACAGGAAGTTGTCTCAGAGATTTAAGCTGTCCGTTTCCACAGTTACAGGAACATATTGAGGAAATGGAAGACCACAGGCTCAGTTCAAGTTAAGGCTCGAAGTGGCAGACCAAAAAAAATCTCAGATAGACAGAAGCGACAAATGGAGAGAACAGTCAGAGTCAACCCACAGACCAGCACCAAAGACCTACATCATCATCTTGCTGCAGATGGAGTCACTGTGCATCGCTCAACCATTCGGCGCACTTTACACAAGGAGATGCTGTATGCGAGAGTGATGCAGAGGAAGCCTTTTCTCCGCCCACAGCACAAACAGAGCCGCTTGAGGTATGCTAAAACACATTTAGACAAGCCAGCTTCATTTTGGAATAAGAGTTTGAGTTATTTGGGCATAACAAGGGGCGTTATGCATGGAGGAAAAAGAACACAGCATTCCAAGAAAAACACCTGCCACCTACAGTAAAATATGGTGGTGGTTCCATCATGCTGTGGGGCTGTGTGGCCAGTGCAGGGACTGGGAATCTTGTGAAAGTTGAGGGACGCATGGATTCCACTCAGTATCAGCAGATTCTGGAGACCAATGTCCAGGAATCAGTGACAAAGCTGAAGCTGCGCCAGGGCTGGATCTTTCAACAAGACAACCCTAAACACTGCTCAAAATCTACTAAGGCATTCATGCAGAGGAACAAGTACAACATTCTGGAATGGCCATCTCAGTCCCCAGACCTGAGTACAATTGAAAATCTGGTGTGAGTTAAAGAGAGCCGTCCATGCTCGGAAGCCATCAAACCCGAATGAACTACAGATGTTTTGTAAAGAGAAATGGTCCAAAGTACCTTTAACCAGAATCCAGACTCTCATTGGAACCTACAGGAAGCGTTTAGAGGCTGTAATTTCTGCAAAAGGAGGATCGACTAAATATTGATTTCATTTCTTTTTTGTGGTGCCCAAACTTTTGCACCTGCCTAATTTTGTTTAAACAATTATTGAACACTTTCTGTAAATCTAATAAACTTCATTTCACTTCTAAAATATCACTGTGTGTGTCTCCTATATGATATATTTAACTGACATTTTATATCGTAACAACCAACAATTTATACAGGAAAATCATGACAATTAACAAGGTTGCCCAAACTTTTGCATCCCACTGTAGCTACTGGCTGTTGATTCACATATTTTATTGGAGCAGGAAGTTTCTAGCACTGGTATTTTTGGCTTTGACATCACAGAGGAGGAGGTAGAGCTTCTCAGAAATTGCAACCTTTAAAAATCACAAAAAGTGTATATATTAATGTATATATTTAACAACGGTTAACAATAAAATGCATGATAGGGTGAGTGGTGTGATTCAATCTCACATCATATGTGGTTGGCTGTTGAAGACATTTGTATCTTGGGTGTAGAGCATTAATGCAGCTTTGTGCTCGAGCTCTGCTTTCAGCCACAGAACTAAGTGGTAGGGAAACCTGAGGAAAACACAATAAAGAACAGCATGTTTTGAAAACAAACCACAAAAAAACAACATGAACTTAACACATTTGAGGAAACCTAATCGAATCTAATTTTGGGAATTTTACAGTATTCCAATGAGATATCTTTGAAAAATCTTCTTCTTCTACACCTCATTTTCAGATCATACAACTTCCCCACATTAGTTGCTCACACTGACCTTCACACAGCACAAGAGCAAAGTTGACACCTTTAGAAATTTACAACAGCGCTGAAACAAACTTGTAATAATTAATTTATTAAACTATTCAACCATTAAACTTTAACTATTTAAACAATTCAGCAATTTAAACAATTGAACTATTTAAACTATTCAATTATTTACTTTTTAATTTATTTACAATCCAACTGTTTAACTCTAACATGATTATACTACTAACTACAGTTTTTCCTTACTATTCCCCCATTTCATTGTTTCACCACTCAAAAGTGTGACCAACCATCATGATCAATCATTATTAACCCTAAAAAACTAACCTAGCAACTAGTTCCAGTTTCAACCTAGCAACCAACATGAGTAACCTAGTTACTGGCCTAGCATCCACCATATTGTAACTGAAACCTGTGAACCACGTCAAGTACCCTAGCAACTGCCTAGCAACCACTTCCACAGCTGAAATTTAGCAACCAACATGATTAGCCTAGCGACCAGGCTGCAACCAAATAGCAACTAATCTGTATGGTAATGCAACTGCTTGCTCCACTATAAGCAACAGCCGTATGCATTTTCATGCATAAACCTTGAGCACTGTGATCATTAATAATTATTTAAGAAACCATTAAAGGCTGTTAAAAATTTGTATTCATGTGTCAGGTTGCGGAGCCAGCTACAAGGGGTTTACATGTAACTATGGCTTTCCTAGAGTTACAGATCTTGGTGAAAATATAGTGCTGTAGTATAAAATTAATTATAGTTAATGATATCATGAATGATGTGCTGTATTGAAACTCTCAATGTTTGTTTCACATAATACAAGCCTGTGATCATCAACCCTTTTTTGATCATCAATCCATTGTCTAATCTAGCCCACAACCATGTGACTACTCAAATGCTCACCTGACCAACGTGGTTCCGGAGGCCCAGTATGGCTTACCGCTTAGGTGACAGCTTCACGCTGAGTCTCTGGGCTTCAAAAGCTTGTGACTTACTGTTAACAATAAATGTTTCTGCCAAACATTTTCAGCCTTCTAAACGTCCCTGCCTTGCTTTGCATTTCATCCAAAATTTTTATACAACAGTGCCACAAAGTCCTCATCTAAAAATCTACAGTATGCATTGGGATCATCAATGATCCGTTAAAGAGACAAATGAGGGCTAAACCATTAATCAACCTAGTAACCAACAATAAAATATTTTAAAAAAAGCCTCTAAAGAAACCACATTAATTATGACAGTATCTTACTACCAATAGACACTAAGTTGTTTCTAAATGATCACTAACTATCAAAAAATTACACTTTTAACGTCTTGTGCCAGGTTGGAGCCCAGTTTCAATTAACTGCATGAGCTTACAGTATACAATAGCCCCATTTATTCTTGGGGCCAAACCTGGTGCTTGAACTAAAGCCCAGCCCATATAGGAATTTATACTAGGGGCTGGGCTAAAATAGGTCTAAACCTGGAATTGTTATACTGACAACAAGCACACCTCAACTGTCAGGGACACAATCCAAGCTCTGGTGCTTACACATCATAATCAAGTGTTACTACAGTTACAGAGTTTTTTTTAGACTGTTCATGAAAGGTTGCATTATTTTTTTAATTTTTGTCAGTTACCTACTTGGCCCACTACAGTATAAACTCATCAGGAACTCTAGCCATGGTGCTTGTACTCTGGGCGTAAGTTCCTAGGCTGATAGCCCAAAGTATAAACGGGGCTAGAATGTCTCTCCTACAGTTTCAGATATTGTTGATATAATGTAACTATTTGTCAGAATTTCCTCAATTAAAAAAAAACTACAATGTGCATTTCTATGCACTGGTAATTCCTTGCAATTACATTCTCTAGTTTTGGTATTGATTTTACTTGAATGATGGAGATTCAACAAACATTTATCTGACAGGCGTTTATTTGAATATGTTCAATCACAACAGCGACAGAAGCAAGCTACATGACCCTGTCTGAAAAGAAGACTTGATCGGACTGCCAACTGTATAATAATATCTACACATATTTAATTGTATAATATGTGTAGATTGTATCATAATATCTAGAATAAATATAAATAAATAGGGTTAGGGTACGAAAATGTTCTTTAGCTTAAGCATCGCCTACCGACTTAAAATCAACAGGTGGACGGGTGCGGTTTTGAAAACTAGTCAAAAACTGTTGCCACGAATAGACACCAGACAGATGATGTGGTTTGTAATGTGGTTGAAATAATAGCCCATCCATGCATCTCTACTGTAGGCAACTTGAGGGTGGGTTGGTGGTGGAGTGAAGTTGACACATCAGAGAAATCACACATTTTCAAAAACAACAAAAACAAAATCTTATTTAGAAAGCCATTAAAAGCTAACTGCTTTCATTCCATACCTGGCCATTGACGAAAACATTTTGCCGCAACTTCATTACTTGAGCCGGTGTAAAACACAGTGGTGTGTTATCATTTCTTAACAAATGACATTGCAATGATATGCCAGCAACAGGGGGAGACTCTTCTGACAAGCACAAGAGATCCAGAAATGGATGGCCTGTAGGAGGAAATATACAGCAAAGAAAATACAGTATTATAAGGGACAAACCGAGAGAGAAAAAATATAATATAAATTAAAAAATATAAATACAAATTGCTAAATTATTATTTCTTCTAGTTTTAGGTGCCACTATTGCTCCCAGGTCGTTCGAACTAGAGACACTGTTCCAACTCAGGACATAATGGCTTGTTCACGTGGTTGCATTTCCCCTTGTCATTTGCCTGTTATTTAGAAAAGTGCAAGTTAAAGTAGGCTACAGCAGACCTACGCATGAGAGAGTGCATCTGCCACCACGTTCTCATGTCCTCGAATATGCTGGATAGAGATGTTAAAACCTTGTAGAAGACACCTGCATATTAATCGTTGTTTGTGGTTGCGCATCCAATGTGTATTATGATTGGTATAAACAATAACAAGCTGTACAGCACCACCAATGTGCACGTTGATGACAGTTGAACTTGCGAGAAAAGAAACAAAAAAAAAAAGAAGTTCCACACCATCGCTAACCAGATCATCCAAATAGGCTTTACAATTAGAGACACCAGACAAAATGTAATTGACCAAATGCTGAAACTCTGCTCAGTTTCTGAAGCTGCAAACGTTTTAGTGGGTTGGTGCAGTATGCATGTTGTTTAATGGGCCGACTATCCCCAACATCAATGTCGTGAGTAATGTTGGAACATCGGAAAATAAACTCTGGTAAGATGACAAGAGAGTGATAAGGTCGTCTTGTTCAGATGGGGTGAGATGTGAAAAATAGGCATTAAGATCAGCTGGGACCTCTGAGTTTTTCAAACGCCCCACAACCACCTCCACCAAGAAAGTACAAACGTCTTCCTCCCCACACGGTGAAATAGCATAGGACATTTCCTTTCACTGCTCTCCCTGCGTCTCTCTGTGACTCACGCGTCTCTCTCACATAGCCTACAACAGCGTTTCTTAAAGTGTGGGGCGCGCAGAGGTACTGCAGGTGGGGCTAGAGGAATCGGAATAAAACGAGCATTGTGTTTTAGGTTACTCAACAAAAGAACACCCACTCACACTGGATTCATAATTAGCACATAAACACCTTAAAACACATTAAAATATAAAAAAACAGAAAAATTAAGTCTGCCTGAAACCATATTGAGACAAATAATAATACATGTCGGCATAAATTGCGACATCGGCTACAGAATGTGTGTACCGGTTTTCAGTGTTGGGCAAGTTACTTCATAAAGTAATTCGTTTTTTTTACTAGTTACTTCTTGCAAAAATTAACTGAGTTAGTAACTCCGTTACTATATTACAAAAGTAACAAATTACCTGGGAAAGTAACCATTGCGTTACTGCCCCCTGTAAATCCAAAAGTATGTTCAGTTACTCATAGTAAAAGTGAATGTACAGTCATTCCCAATTGAGAGTGGCCGCGAGACTCACGTAAAACATGAGTCACAGCATTACGAGATGTGTCACTGCAGCTACCGCCGCTAGGAGGCAGCACAAGACCTCTCTAATGATTGCACAACATTCGGAGAGTTAAGCGGAGCAAGAGACGTTAGTTTACTTCCGTGTTCTATTTTTGCAATATGCAGTTTGGTCTGATATAGTCAATTTTTTATGTTAGAATTACTTTACATTTTTTTACATATATTTTGGACCCTATAGCTTAACAGTCAGCCTGCGCCAACTAGCAAATCCCCAGCTTTATTAGGAATTCTAACACAAAATACCGATACACCATTTCCAAAGAGACACAGAAAACACGACTGTTCCTTGCCCACAAACACACATGAAAAACGGTCTGACTCCGGCTCTAACACCATGAATCAAGCCTGGATTCTATGAACTAGTTATACAACTAGTTAGCCTATAGGCCTATGTTCATTTGTGTTCTATTTTCGCAATAGGCCTAATGCTTTTGGTCTGTTATGTTTGAGTAGGCCTACGTGAAGAAACTTCGTTTTACCTTCTTTTGAGCCTCTCCAAAATCCACCGAAAACTACATCCATTAATGAGGATTTAACTGTAGGTTAAATCAAAGTCCTTCTCCTATAAAAACGTCTCTGGCAGAATTTCACCTTCAGCTGAGTTAACGTTCAGTAATGCTGCACCGGGCCAGTGGCATTTTTTATTGTAAGACAGTCATTTTTTTTTATTTTTTTTATTTGAAGTTCTAAATGAGCACGTAGTTCATTTGTTGAGAGGCGCGTTTTAGCAGAATTGTATACCGAGTGACAGCAACGGCTGGCAGCAGGGCAAGCAACTCTTAACCTGTCCCATTTTGTTCGCAACAACTGCACATTGCAACCTTTGCCAGCTTTATCCAATTGTATTCTCACAAACGTGGATATTTTAATTTACTGAGACAAAAGGCAAATAGGCTATATGTTCACAGCGAATGAGCAATGGAATTACTACAGGAATCCCATAATGGAGTTACTACCGGACTCCCTATGATTATATATCTTCAAATTTCTAGTTGGTTTCATGCTTTATACTGACAAAATATGTTACAAAGACAACTGTTGGCCGGAACGCAGCAGAACGCAGTTCCTTACTTCTGTATTTTAGTCTTTTGGGTTGCGCCTTTTTATTCTGCGTTCCGGTAGGCCTACTTAGCTGAAACTGATCCGACACAGCAACACTGGCCCGAGAATAGACAATTTCACAAGACCGATAAAAGACTACATTACCCACGAGACACGACAGTGCCCTATCATATGCAGCCACTGTCCCAACCAATCGCAAGGGAAGCAATGCAAACTGTCACAATTTATACTGTGAATGTCATGATGGCATTGTTCACAATGACACTACGGCCCTGTAAGTTTCCCTATGATTAGATGCATCACGCTGGTCTGGTTCATGTTGTTTTAATGGTTTTTCAGTATCATGTTTTTGTGAATGAGGAAAAAGTAGCCTATGCCCTTAAGTTATTGCTTGGAAGAATGAACACATCCAAAAGACTCACAATGTCACCGAACAAATGTCAAATGTCTTACAATTAGAGTTTCTGAACTTATTTTTTCCCACTTCAAACAGTGGTTATAGTTGTACTTTTTAGTTAATGCAAAACGCTTATTATTTTAAAATGTTAATGCACTGACCGTGCAAGTGTTTCAATCATCCCGACAGTGCCTGCTCGCAGCAAAAGGCGTTTTTTTCCTAGACTAAAAAATATTGACATTTCATACTGTAGGATATGTTAGGCCTACATCATCAATTCATCTGTTGTTTAAAAGTGATATTATCGCTCTTAAAATGAGCCCCCAGGTTTAACGTTTTACGCCCACAGGCTCTCAGCAGCACCCATGATCTCACTTGCATTGTGTATAAAGATCGGGGGGAGGGGGGAGGCTATACGTGCAAACGATCTGCTGGGAGGATAGGCGACCAATTGTTTACTAAAATAGCCTACCTATATCCCTAAATCCCTCATTCGCAAGCAGCAAAAAATGCATGTCCTTGTGAAGACTTTTATTGAATTGAAGTACTATTTCACATCTTACACTCAAAATTACACATTGCAATAACAGAACCCCGTTCTGGAGCCATAGGCTACTGTGGTCCAGTGGTTCTCAAACTTTTTTATTCATTCCCCACTTAGAAAGAAGGAGAATTTTCGCGCCCCATCTGACCTGTATCAACACCCCCGCTTTATGATCAGCTCCCATCTCGCAAAGAGCGGAGACATCGCACATCTTTCGCTAATGCAGCTTTCACCATTCGTTTTTCCTACTAACGGTATTCTGCGAGTTTTCGTTGAAAAAAAAGTGATGGGCTTATTAGCGTGATTTGGGTGTGAAGTCTCCAAGCGCAATGTTAGGCCTTATACTGTCTGCTGCCAGTTGTCTAAGACACAGAACACACATGAGTCGCTCGTCATCCCCAACTATGAATCTAAACGCAAAGGCTTCATACTTTCTTTGGTTGACTCTTCTTTTTTTTGTCCGCCTGTCTTATTCTCATTCTCGCCATATTTTGTGACTGTGCGCCCATATGCACCGCAAATACGGCATAAAACATTTTTGCCCCACTGCTTGTATCAAATTCGTCCATTTTTTAACCATTAAACGTGATACTGGTGCACACATTGTGTAGCCGTTGTGTAGCCTATGTCGCAATTTATGCCGACATCTATTTTGTCTCAAAATGGTTTCAGGCTGGCTTAATTTTTCTGGTTTTCTATCAATCGTCCCAGCTCTCCCCTACAGAAGGGGCGTTTTGCGTGTTTTAAGGTGTTTACGTGCTAAGTATGAATCCATTGTGAGTGGGAGCTCTTTTGTTAAGTAGCCTAACCTTTAATAAAGACAGACACAAAATGCTTGTTTTATTCCGATTCCTCGCGCCCCACCTGCAGTACATAGCCAGGTGAACACGCGTGTAGCCTAGTTCATTTATTGTGAGGTGCGTCCTTTGCAACTGAGTCGGCAGCAAGGTGGGGCATTTGAGGGCCCAGCACAGGTCGAAAAACGTTAGGATTTCATTTTATTAATATTTTAAAATTAATATGAAATGAAATAAAAGAAATAAACTGGAGATCGTAAATTGCACTCGCATAACACGTTCGTTCAATGATCATTGGTCGCTGAGTAAACTTGATTCATTTGATTTCAATGTGCCTGTTGCGCTGCAGCGCGCAGAATCGTATCGTTTTTATCCGTTTTTATTTATCACCTTTGGTTCGCCAAATGGATGTATGAAAATTAATTTAAGAAAATGGTTTACAATTGCCCGTTCATTGCCTGCAACCTTTTTGACAATAAGCCCTTTGCTTTTTTCACTTCTTGCCAACCTAGGCCTATTAAGCGATGAATAGTTGATCGCATTGCATTTGTGTTTCGTAGAGGCAATACGTGACTGTCTTATGTCAGTGCTGCCTGATGCCTGGCTACTCCCTGATTGCTCACGATGGACGTTAAAATGATTATATGATATGGGCTAGGCTATTTTTATTGAATTGAATAATTACTATATTTAGTCTATGGTTGGTTAACACAAACATGAAAACAACACTCAATCAAATAACAGACTATTTACAGTAACAAAATAACAGTAGGCTATTCAATATAACTAGCCTATTTCAGCTCAACTTTATTTCCTGACGGCTGTATGTTAGAACACTCGCAGTCGCGGGCGCTCCCAAGTGCCACCTGGTGGTCGTTTGGGTACACTGCAGCTTCTTTAGAAAAAAAATAATTAAATAGTGCGTGACACACTCATGACGCACGGGAGGTTCGTGCGTGCAGCCGGGCCATTTCATGTGACACTGACTGTAAAATGTGTATTATGACTGAAATGCACACATAACAGAATGACATATTGACATTGCACACCACTAATTTAATATTTTTGTGGGACAATGTGAGACAAGACGTCTATACATTTTTATATAGTTTTGTAGCTATTAACATATAGTAGAACAATAAAACACCGAAGTCTGACTTCATTGAACTCATAAGACAGAAAACAAGGCAAACTTAAGGAATTGCGTGATGTCAGGTAGGCCCAATTTCTCTGTAATAGTTGACTCAACCCCTGACTTCTAGCTCACGTTCCTATAAATTCGTGAGTGACACATAATGGAGCGCTGATTATGCTAGCTGATTATGTTATTTCAATCGTGCATCAACTTGTATCTTGCAAACTGTTCTGAATAGTCGAGTAACATGAGTAGAAAATATAGCTATATCGTTTGCAGTTATTTCGATTTTTGATGGCGAAACACTTTGAATGGGTTTTTTTCGCCTCTCAATGACATATCAAACTCACCTCCACAGAGTTGAGAGAGACTGCTCTCGGCACCGTGAGTGAGTACAACTTAATTTCAATGCACTTGTCAAATGTTTCTCTTCTGATCAAATATTCTAATAATTGCAAACACTGGCCTAGCAGAATCCACCGGCATCTTTCCTCATATCATGTCTCTTGCGCTCTGAAGTGAAAGGCGCGATTTGATTGGTTTTCGCCGTCACGTGAACGCAGCATGCTGTTTTTCAGCAATATAGCAATCAGCCACTGTGTTTTTTATGTTCGTGTGAGTTCGAACTCAATTTTATTTTTATTTCATTTTGCATTTTTTTCAAGCGGCGAATCCGAGAACCAACTAATTTTATTGGTGTGGCCTAATAAATAATAATAAATTAGCTTACTGGCAGCAGACAGTATGAGGCCTAACATTGCGCAGACACTTGAAGACTTCACACCCAAATCACGCTGATGAGCCCATCACTTTTTTTTTCAACGAAAACTCGCAGAATACCGTGAATGGTGAAAGCTGCATTCACAAAAGATGTGCGACTGTTCTCCGCTCTTTGCGAGTAGATGAGAGCTGATCATAAGCTGTGCGGTTTCACAGTGAAGCCAGGTGGCTCTCCGGTGTCAAAATGCTGTCGCGTGTCCTTGAGTTCAGAACGGAGATACAGGTGTTTTTGGAGGAAGAGCGCATGTATGAGGCAGTGGGCAAATCTAATTTTCTTTCTGATAAAACTGGCTTAGGCCTATCTCAGTGATGTGTTTGCTAAGCTGAATGAATGAAACCTTCAGTTTCAAGGCAAAGACAAGCGTGTGTGTGTGTGTGTTAATGTTTTGAATGTTAATGTTACATCTGGTGTTCTAATGTTAATCTACTGATTTAGAGATGGATGCTGATGTTGTTGAAGTACATTATTGTGAACCTGCCTGAGTGTGTGTCCTTTGCTCACGGTCAACTACAGATCAGGAGGGAAATGGCAGTGGGAAAGTAGCTGTTCTTGTGTCTTGTTGTTTATGCAGGGATCTGACATGCCAGGAAGAGGAGGATGAATAGAGAGTGCGCAGGATATGAGAGGTTTTTGACGCCTCTGGACCTGCTAAAGTACATGTCCTAGAGCTGGGGGGCACCAATGATCTTTTCAGCTGTTCTGACTGTAAGCCGATGTCTGCATTTGTCCTGTTTTGTGGGTGACCCAAACCAGATGGTGATGGATGAGCAAAGGATAAATTCAACGATGGCTCCTGAGATAAGCTAAGCTTATGCAGTTGCTGTATACGGTATACAGTTGGCAGCCACATTTGACACTGAGCTGTTGGATATTGTAAGGGGAGGCAGCACTGTGGGGTGCCCTCAAGTCCACCACCATCTCCATGGTCTTTAGAGTGTTTAGCTTTAGGTTGTGTTGGCTGCACCTGCACTAGCTTCTCAACTTCTCTTCTATATTCAGACTCATCACCAATCTGGATAAGCCCAATAATAGTGGTGTCATCTGCAAACTTAAGGAGTTTGACAGCTGGGTCCTTGGAGGCACAGTCATTAGTGCAGAGGGAGAACAACAGTGGAGAAAGGGCGCACCCCTGCAGTGCACCGATGCTGATGGATATCATGTTGGCTCCTAGAAGCTGGAGATCCACTGACCTATAGAAGGAGATACAGTGAGAGTTTGTGTTGAAGATTTTAGGTATGATCGTGTTGAAAACAGAACTGAAGTCCACAAACAGTATCCTGACATAGGTCCCTGGCTGGACAAGACGTTGCAGGATAAAGTGCAGCCCCATGTTTATTGCATCATCCACTCACCCGTTTGCTCTGTAGGCAGACTTAAGGGGGTCCAGCTGGTAGCTTGTGATGCTTTTGAGGTTGGAAAGCACTGTTGTTCGAAGCACTGTTGGCAACTGAAGTCAAGGCCACAGGTCTGTAGTCATTCAGTTAAGATATGGTAGATTTCTTGTGGAATGAAAAGATGGTGGAGGATTTGAAGCATGAGGGGACTTTGCACAGCTCCAGTGATCTCCTGAATATGTGTGAAGATTGGTGCCAACTGGACAGCATGGGCCCTGAGTCAGGTTTTTGACTTGGCAGCTCTGATTTCGTTTGTCGATGGAATTGACAAGTTGGACAAGATTAGAGACAGAGACGTATGAGGTCTTCTACTGCCTCCTAGCAGCTGTAGTTGTACTGACTTGTTCCTGTGCATCAGGAATCCCACACATTTGGACGGCAACGACACACACGCACAAAGACACACACCTGCATACATGCACAGACACGCAAACGCACTGCTACCATGCATGACAAGATGGAACCGTTTTTCGATACCCAACCCTAGTGCCAACGATGTAAATATAAATTTTTGCCTTTTTTTTTTTGGCTTTTGGCTTTTTTTGGGGGCTACAAAAATAGTAAAAACTTATCTAAATTGCTGGCATTCTGGGACATAAATTCCAAAAACAGTGTGGCACTCATTGTGTTAACCACCTTGTTGAAGAGTGTCATGTGCTGGAACAAGATGCTTATGTAGATGATGTACTCACCTCTGACAATGACCTGTTAATGACTACTATCTGCCCGGGGCAGCTACAAGGGTGTTAGATATCAAGTGGATTAGTAACCTAATGCAACTAGTTAAGTAACTAGCGCTGGTATGGAGGGCAGCAAAAAGGTTTCATGCCAAAGCCCCAAGTGGGAGGCAGTTCCATTGGCAGACTGCCATTGTCACTGTGGCCGAGAGGGAGGACGCTTTCTGAGCAAAAACACCAAACTGAGAAAAACAGCTTTTTGTGTTTTTTTTTAATAGTAAAACCAAGGCAAACCTTCAATAAGAAATTGATTAATTATCAACATGATTTTTACAGATTGTAGAGCTGACCATGCACTTCTGATTTGTGCAAAAAAAACATTTTGGAAAAAATACACATACTGCTCTTTGCCTTTGTAGGGCAGATGGGTCTCTACCAGCAGAGATCAAGACCTGCTGAGGATATCAAAACCCTTCCAGGTCACGTCTATTGATCTGTTCGGGTCATACCTGAAAAAAGATAATGTTAATGAAGAGTGTCTATGAAGGTCTGCGGGTCACCTTCTGCTGCTTGGCAAGCCAGGGTCTGTAGTATGTCCCCAAAGAGCTTCTGAATAATCTACCAAAGCCGTTGTAAGAATTAGAAAGAGAGCTCTTCAAAACCTGAGCAAGTCAGCAAATCTTATTTTCAGCGAGTTTCTCATAGCCCTCCATTTGATGGCAAACCTGGCTAATGAGCGGCCTATTGAGTCCAGAGCTTAGAGGGTCGCATTCAGTAAGTAAAACCAAATGCGCTCCTCCTCGGGTGAGCATCATACCAGGTTTTTAAATTTTAACAACTACCCCTACAAGCACCTCTGGGAAATTTAGAGCCAAGTTAATGACTTTTGTAAAGTGTGGTGCCAGCTTGCCGAGCCAAATCTTTTCATTTGAGTTGAATGGCATAACACTGAAGGAAATGTTGCTGTGGGGTCAGTTTAGACTTGGATGAGTCATCTCTGTGGCATTGTGAGAGATTTTTAAGTTCTTGTTCTCCAGTATCAAAAGCCTGCGTTTCAGTCCTCAGCTTCCAGTGACTGGAAGGAAAATCCTAATGGTGTATAGTCCTTTTGCCTATAGAGGAGCAAGAAATCAAAGCTCTGTAGCATTTAAGTTCTAAGTTCTACAACCTTTCCATCTGAATTCAAAAAGGTTGAGTGGGACGTGTCGTGATGAACGCCACTTCCCGCAAGAGGTCAGGTCAGGTCAGGAACCAATAATTACAAACAACGCACCTGTACTTAGTCATGGTTAAAGCTGGCAAAACATCACTGCAGAATGAGAAACAAAAGGCCAGATCTTCCTGTTGCATTGATTATTGGATGATTGTAAAGATGTGGTTTAAAAGAGGGCATCGCTCTATTTTTATATACAGTCTGTCTCAAATAAGTGTACACAGAATGTCTAAAAACATTTAATTGCTAAAAAAATGGATTGTAATTTATTAAGTCTCTTTTATTGTCAATTTCTCTACATGTTGAGAAGACCTGACTGAAGAGACTTTGCTAAATAGCATACCCTAGAGGTCTGGAGGGGAATTACTAGAATATTCGGTAATTGCTGC
>JAGFZM010000067.1:532841-562349 GCA_017657215.1 Limnothrissa miodon
TGTGTTAGCTTGTGATTGCTAATGATTAGCATATTAGCTTATCTTGTTTAGTTTAGCCTTAGTTTAACATGTGCTCTAATGTAATTTAGGAGCCACCTGTCATAAGTATCTACTGTTGTATGTGTTGTGTCACAGGATTACTATAGCTGCATACTTGCTAATATAGAGATACTGATGTTAGCTTATCTGCTTGTCCGCAGAAACCACACATACTTACATACCCATTCACACTCATCCACCTGCACACACATATCAAAAAGTAAGGATCACACACTGGTGAAGAATAAAGAGAGATTTAATTGTGAAGACGCCTGGCTTGCATTCTTACCGATGCTCATTCAGTGATTACACTCAGTGATACATATCCCTTCTAGCAACAAGTTAGCCCGCTCCAATACACTACATATACTGGACATACAGAGGAATCGAAATGACGTTTCTAGCTATCCCAGAGTGGTCGTGGTCACCTTGAGGGGGAGGGAGGGGGAAGAGGTGTGTTTGTGTCCTGTGGGGGAGGGGTACATCTGGCGAGGGTAAGTGTTGAGTGAGAGGGCAGGTGGCCATTAAGCAGACAGTGTCTAGGGGTGATGGGCAGCCCATGTTCATTGAGACTTGAGCATGGCAGTCAAACCTGTTGTAAAAGTTGTAAAAGGCTCAGGCTACCCCCCCGACAACTCCGGTCCTCCAATGACTGTCGACTGGCAGTCCTGGCACCTCGCCCAAGGCAATCCAGACTCTTCTCATGTGTCGTCCCACGCTGGTGGAATGACCTACCAATAACAATCAGAACAGGGCCATCACTGGAGGCCTTCAAGCTCTTAAAGATCCAGCTATTCAGAGAACATCTTCTATCCTAGCACTAAAATGAACTGAAGCACTATTCCCTAGCACTATGCTCCTTGAGGTTTCTGCTATGTAGCTTGATTGTTATCCTCTTTTTGTAAGTCGCTTTGGATAAAAGCGTCTGCTAAATGCATAAATGTAAATGTAATGTAAATGTAAAAGTTGTTTAACTGGTTTTCCTTGTCCAGGTCTCCCTCCACTGAGCTGCTGCTCTTCCCCAGGCCAGTGATGGTTTTCATTCCCTCCCAGATCTGCTTCATGTTGTTCTCCTGCAGCTTCTGTTTCACCTTCTTCCTGTATTCTTCCTTGGCCTCTTTCAGCCTGACTTTGAGCTCCCCCTATACACGCCTCAGTTCTCCTCTCTGAGCGCCATCTTTTTACTATTTAGAAGGGTCTTGACATCGCTGGTTATCCAATGCTTGTTGTTTGGAAAGCAGCGCACAGTTGTGGGAACAACAACGTCCATACAGAAGTTCAGGTAGTCAGTCATGCTGTGTGTGACCTCTTCCAGATCTACTCCATTTTGTAGTACACTCCAGTCTGTGGACTCAAAGCCTCATCCGCTTCTGGTGTCCATTTCCTGAAAGTGCGTGTGGCAGACGGTAGCCTCTGTACTTTTGGTTTGTACATTGGCTGTAGATGAATGAGGTTGTGATCTGATTTTCCTAGTGGGGGAAGGGGGGTGGCGCTGTATGCGTCCCTCACGTGTCCTAGTCGGGCAGTGAACAAACTGGTAGAAATTGGTCAGGGTAGAATCCAGTGTTATGTGGTTGAAGTCGCCAGATATCGCAATAAAAGCGCCTGTGTGCTGAGTTTGGAGCCTTGCGATTGTAGAGTGTATGATGTTGCACGCTATGTCAGGAAGTGCTTGTGGCGGATTAAATTTTATTTATATATTTTTACAAAAGGCATGTCACAAAGTGTTTAACACAAGAGGCCCAATGAGCAACAGGGGCAAGGAAAAACTCCCTAGCAGCGTTTTTTGTTTTTACTTGTTATGGTAAAGGAAGAACCCCTGGGCAGTTCCGACGGCTCAAGGGGCTAACCCAACTGCCTGAGGCAGGTTTTCAGTCTCTCAGATGGTGAGTGGTCCACTATTATTCCATTAGATACACATTACAAGAAAATATTGGTAAATAAAGTAATATAGGAGTCCCATTACAATCCCAGGATATAGTCCCATGTCATTTAGCGCAGTCAAGCCAGGGGCCAGTTGGAGGCTGCATCAATCATATCAGGGTCATCTGTGAAGCTGAAGGCAGATCGCCCAGGAAGCCAGAGATGCAGGATCAGGCAGTGGAAGGCAGGGGTGACCCTCAGCAGGGAGGCAGTGGCATGGACAGTGGAGTGGGTTGAGGACCATCCGCCGGATCACGTTGGAAGAAGGTCCCAAGAGAACCAGGTGCAGGCGCAGGCAGTAGAAGGCAGTGATGACTCACGGCAGGTTGGTAATGGCATGAAAATCAGAGAGGAGATGAGTTAGAACAGTCTCCATCAGATTTTAGAGAATGTGAGTTATATTGCATGTGCAACCATGTACAGATGTTGGATAAGTGAAGAGAGAGAAATAAGTGGAGAGGAAAGAGAGAAGAGGGGAAAGACAGAGTGAAAATTGTACGGGTTAAGAGATGGGTGGATTGTGGCGGCATTAAACTATAGCAGCATAACTAAGGTATGATGTATAATAAGCCAACACCACCAAAGGAAATGGTTAGTGGCCACCAAGCCCTGGACGGGAGCTTACAGCAGACGCAGTCCTTTCCAATAATACCCTGAGGAGGTGTGGCTTACCATACACCATCCCTAACTAAAGGGGTCAGTAAATAGAAAAGTTTTGAGTCTAGACTTAAAGATGTTGAGAGTGTCCGCTTGACGAATGTTAGAAGGGAGTTTGTTCCACAGGACAGGCGCACCATGGCAGAATGCTCTTCCTCCCATTGTGGATTTTGATATTCTAGGAATTACTAGGAGACCAGCATTCTGTGATCTTAGGGGTCTAGAAGGGTGGTAGAGAACAAGTAAGTCTTTAATATATGCTGGAGCAAGGCCATTAAGGGCTTTATATGTTAGGAGAAGACAACAATGGCGTGTGAAAACTCTCTCGGCATGTAGTACGGCCGGAGACTAACCGCCAGTAACTCCACATCCTTACAGCATACAGTCTCTTTAACTGTCACATGGCCGGGATTACACCATCTGTTGTTTATGTATGTGTTTATCACCAGTCCACCACCCTTCTTGCCAGAAAGTTTACTGTCTCTGTCCAAGCGAGCCACACTGAAGCCTGGTAGCTCGACGTTAGTTGTTGGGATGCAGCTAGTTAGCCACGTCTCCGTGAGGCATATTAGGCTACAGTCTCTGTAAAGTTTCTGGTTTCTTACCAGGAAGGCAGTTCGTCAGCTTTGTTTGCCAGCAAGTCCACGTTCCCCATCACCATCGATGGAACTGCGGGTTTAAATCTCCACTTCTTCTCGTCTCGTCTTCACTATATGTCCAGCTCTACAGCCGCGAAAACCATACTTCCTCTGGGATGGTCGATTTAACGCTGCCGGCGTTCCGCAATGCAAGCAGTTGTTTCCTTGTGTAAACAAGTTTGTTATCGCCAGAACAATGTAGCCGATCCATATCCATAGGATAGAATAAAAACACTCCTTAAAGTGTGTAATCCGAAATAAAGAAGTAAATGAAAGTAAACAAAAAAGCACTAAAAACACAAAGAAACACACACCCCCCCCCAATTTGTAGGCTACAAAACTTTTTTTTGTTTTTACTTTTTACTCTTTATTTTATTCCCTATTTTTATCTTTGTAAAGCACATTGAAATGCTATATAAATAAACTTGCCATGCCTTTATCTATTGCTAGGATATCATCCCCAGGCTTCATAAACTTGCGCTCCATTTTTTTTCTCCGACAATGCTAACGTGACATTGACGTATGGGTGTCAATCAGTGCTATAGTCTAGTCTTCTGTGGTGGGTATACTGCCTGTGATGGGGTTGCTCCCTCCTACCCTTATTAATTCGTAAAAAAATCTTAGTTTTATTTTAAAAAGTATGCTGCATTCTTTTAAATGTAGGCTATATGCTGAAAGAATATAACCAGTCTGCTGCATCTTTTGAGGCAATATCACGATATGAGTGTTAAGTAGCCTATATTAGAGATAATTTAAACCATTTTTAAGTTTTAGGCCTACACCAAAATTATATTGGCCTACCAAGTCATGGAGCAAAGTAAATCCTTTAGAGAGAACACAATGTAGGCTAACCTGCTAATGTTGTGAATATTTAAGTAGGCTATTTCCATTTATCACAGGTATTGCTGCTAATGTTGTCATGTTCAGTCTTGGCGGTGAACAATTTCTGAAACGTCGGCTTATAACCCATAGGGACGCCTGCTTTCGCTTTATTTTACACGTTCTTTCCGTCACTTTTCATTGCCAAGCCAGCCTCGACACCAGAAGTGATAACTTTTGTGGCTGTTCGCTGTCGTTAGGTTCCGTTGGATGAAGGTAGGTGACGTTGATTTTTAGATGGGTGATTAAATGCTTTCAAAAGTTGTTGACACTAATTTGCCTATGGGCTAGGAGAACCTACAACCATTCAGTAACGTTTGTTGAGTGATTGGATTGTTTCAGATATTTTTTTATAGGATACGTATCTTTGCCAAAGTTTTATTGGTTATTCGCAAACCCAATATCTTTTAAGATGGTTTTACCGCGTATGTAGACTAGGCTTCAGCACTGGTGTCAAACATACCGTATTGCAAGGATCCGCCCTTCTCTGCTTCTGATGGATTTGTAATGTTAGTTAAAGCTGCGTTCCTCTCATTTGATTGGTAGGTGAAATAAATTGCCTCGAAAATATTAAACTGCATGCGCAGGCTCTAAAATATATTTTCCTCCTCACGGCCACACGCCGGAGATCCGGCATGGTGCCGGGATACTTTAAGCCCTGTGCCTGGTTTAAGAAAAGTGAAAGTTATTCGAAGTGAAACCCGGTCACAGGGAGGTAAGCACTTGACAGACTTGACACACACGCACACCAGCAGACATGCAAACACAAGCACACACACAGTGACATACGCAAGCAACCACTCACACACACACACAACTAGGGGTGCATGCATACACACACACCAACATACATGCAAGTACAAGCGCACACACACAAACACACAACCAGGTGTGCTAGCTGACACACACAGACACATACACACAACACAATACATACACGCGTGTAGACACTCACACGTATAGAGACTCACCGTCAGTGTCCAATAATCTATAAATATTTTTGCTGCCAGGAAGAGTGGTCTTTTCAGGATCCTCAGTGAACTTAATCTTCGGCTGACCACTGACCTCCACCAGCTAAAATGGATTTAAAAGATCATTGCAGTGGGACAGCACAAACAACAAATGGCAATAGAACATGACAAGGTAATCATGTTGGTTGCTAGGTTGCAATTGTGGAAGTGGTTAAGCAGTTTTAGACCCCGTTTACACATATACGTTTTCTCCTAAAAACTGACACTTTCCCCTTCGTTTGCTTGGCAGTTGCAAGGATCGCCATGGTTTTTTACTAAGTTATGGAGGTTGCTACTTTGGTTGCTAGGTTGTAATTGTGGAAGTGGTTGTGAGACTGTAACAGAATGTGTAGTCTTAAGAGACTCTGATTGTATGCTTAATATTTCCCGGTCGAATCTTTGAATGTTTGTTATATTAAGCTTGATATAAAAGCCACACATTCTTGTGCACAATTCATTCATAACACAACACATTTTGCAATGTTTTTATTGTTCCCTGGAAAATGGTTACAACTGGAGGGTCTTGAGAGGTAGAGTGGCAACTCCCGCAATAGTAACACTTTTTCACAGCAAGGGCGGCATATGGAGCCCCTCAAAAGTTCTATTTCGATAATAAATGCAACATCTTCTGACCGGCTCTTTGGGGGTCATCTGGTCTCATTTATGGATTTTTTTGCAGAGAAGTTCAGTTTTACACATTAGTCTCCTGGCAAGCATAGCAAAAAAGCTGGTGAGCGGTGATTGTTTTTGTTGTAGTGAATCTTTACCAGCAGCATTCCTGTTTTTGTACACAAATGGGATGTAGGCCATGAGCTTGGCATACATCCGTACATCAGGATGTGGTTCTGGAAAGTTTCCAAATGTAATGAGGTCCTGTGAGTATGATAAGTAAAATAGACATTTTATCAACATAGTCACCAAGTTTGTTAACTTATTTCAGTAGTCAGAAAAAATTATATACATCAAGGCTGATTCTACATGTTATGAGAAAAACTCATAACAATGACAATGAGAACAGAGGCTTACTGTTACTTCACTGAACCCAGCCTGAGTGAGATCTATATTATTGTCAATGTTGTGGTAACCAATGTTTGGCAAAGACATTACCATAGAGCCGTTTGTAAACATGCAAGATGTCCAGTGTGTGCTGGATGTGCCATGCTTCATCCTTCTATGCTCTAGGTCTACAATAATCAGTACCAGATCAACAAAATATATGAAAACTGATTTATGAAAGATATGTAAATTCATTAAATTATAAAAATGTGCCTCAGCATGAGGTACACCAACTCAACAATGCAGAAATTTGTAAATCTGTAACCACTTACTTGATGTTAATCTATGGGGGAAGAGCATCCATGGCTGGCCTAAAGCACTCCTTTATCCTTTATGAGAAACTTTCAAGGCTTGCATGATCTGTAGTCAAAACAGTTGATTTTATTTTTGGGATAAATGTTCAAAATGTCAATCCAACAAATGTATGCAATGAATGCATCCAAAACATGCGTCCTAATACAAAGAACACAACTACTTTTTTAGGCTTATGTCAACTTCATTTTTAACGTTTACCTCTGAAAATCGTTACCATTTCATTCGTAGCTACCTGAGGTATGCTAGCTGGCTCATGTACGGAAACTGAACTGGCCAAATGCACAATGGAATTCCACTGACAGCTACTCATTTAAGCACCTCTTCGCACATACCTTGTCTGTCTGCTTCTGTCTCGCTGTGTCAACCTCTCGTACAAGCATGCGGTGCTCTGTTTGACAGCCTCAACGTCTCTGACTCGCTGAGGAAAAAGTTGCCGACTGGAAAAGCACGCAGCCACGAAGTGTTCTATAATCTCTGATTGGAACATTTCTAAGCTTTGATAGGTCGTCCTTTTATCAGGAAAACCAGGCGGTGTATTAGGCTACACAAAACTCATTGTTTTACTAATTGTTAGAACGATAGGTTAGCCTTATTAATTACTCTTAACTGAAAAGCGTGAAAAAAAGGTTTGTTGCATTTGATGTCATAATGCAGCATGAGTTTAGCCCCGGCCCAATTTAATCCCTAGTTGTGTACATGCAAAACCGAGCACAGAAGCTGACCTGAAGCATAAACACAGTTGGCAAAGCTGAGCACATACTGAGCTTCTTAAGAAAAACAGCTGGAAAACACTGTGTAAGCTCATCTAGATTCCAGAACACAAACCACTCCCTCTTCAACCAATGGTTGAACACCAAACTCATGAGGACTCATGCCCCTAAATAAAAAAAGCAGTAGATTAATAAATTAGCAATATTAAGTTATTCCTAGTCAATGTGAGAGACATACTTGTCACAGTCAGGCCCCTCGTTGATACTGGACACTGCTGGTGGGGATGGAGGTCTGAGCTTAGACTGACCCTAGTGTGAAGTGGAGATCATTGCTTGCCAGTTCTTGTAGCTACAAAAACAATAATAACCAAATAACGTAATATTTTCAACAATTATTCATGCATGTTGAACTTTGGCAATCAGCATCCAAAATTGTATGAACTTTCACGCCCGATTGCAACATCTACTGAAAAAAACAGTCACTGTCAAGACTGTGCTTGGACATGGCCATAGCCTGCTGTTTTTCCTTCAGTTACAGGATTTTGTGAAAGGCATTTCGGTCACGAATTGGACTGCAAACATATATTCAACCAGGTAGCACCCAAAAACGATAATTACAAAAGATGGCCATCTTTACAGCTACGGAAGACTATACCCATGCTATCATGCTAGCCCACCTTCAATCATAACTAGCTGTTGCACCGGTTATTACCAGATTTTATGAAAAACTGGACACATTTTCATCTGCCAAAACACATAAATAACATTTTTTTATTTCAGCAGACAGCTTATAAACATGTTTCTGGTTATCTAGCTAACATTAGCTCCCTATAACTGCCTACACTGAAAATAAGGGTGCCTAGCTTGGTAACATTAGCTGCTAGCAAACCATCGTCGTCACCTGTTACTAAAAAACTCATGGGAACATCAACACCAAAATTCGAGGCTGTATAGCGACTACATGTAGCACAAATTCAGACATAAAGACATGGTACTTACACCTGCAACAGAAGCAAAGCCAGGTCAGCATTGGTTTTGCATGCTTCGCTCACTCTGAGCTCTGAGGGATAAACCTTACAGCGAAAATCTTGCCAAGACAATGAGAAAATAATGCCAAGACAATGAGATCCCTATTCTCCATTCTAGGAACTCTCCACAGTATCCTATGACTACTGTAGATAAACTTGCATTGTTTTAGCATGAGCTTCAACAGTTAGGCCGCGTTCAGACTGCCTGCCAAAATCCGATTTTTAGCCCATCCAGATTGGAACTGGATGGCGGTTTTGTAGTCTGAACAGTGACATATGACATGAAATCCAATTTTTGCGAAACGGATCCCAACCACCTCCGGGAGGTAGTTTCATATCGCATTCGGGCAGATGCGTCGCAGTCTGAACAGCTCCCAACACTCAGATCGGTTTTGACTGTCCGTGACGTCACTTACAAGACACCAGACAGCCCACCTATTTTGAGTTGTGGTGCTACTTTACGAGCATGGAGGAAGATGCTGATAACAATTCTCCTTGGACAGAGGAAGAACCTACATGCCTCATAAATCTTTAGATAAATGGGTCTGTCCAAGCAACGCTAGAGGGGATGTATCGAAATAAAACCGTTTTTGAAAGTATTTCCCGCACTTTGAGGGAAAGAGGGTTTCGACAGTCTGTTCAGCTTGTCGCAATTATATGACATTTGACAATACACGCGCTGGAAGATGCTTCCGCTCGTTGCTACAGCAACCTGTCAGATCTGCTTGTCAGATCAGCCGATTTGAATCAGATTCGCCTGCGGTCTGAACACAGCCTTATTTGCAAAATACATTCAATGAGGCAGCATTTTTTAGGTCTTCACAAACAGGTCTGGAGATCATCAATTTGTTGGTCTGTATATTTAAATAAAAAAATCTCACTATGAGATTTTCCTGCTACACTGGCAGATAATTTGTTACCCTTCCTGAAAGTGTATATATAATTTTTCTCCCTTATTTTTTGCAATTTTTGTAGTGTAATACTTCAGAAGCAACCTAAACACTTTTTGAGCGGGTGAATTTACATGTTTGCAATTCTTTTTCAGACTTACCGTATATGGCAATAAGATGTATGTGCTCTGAGTTAATTGGCTGCTTTGGCTGCCAATTGCAGGTCAAAGAGATACCAGATGTTTGGCAAATATGTTTTAGAACTTGTATCTTTATTTTAAATGTTTTGAAAATAAATTCCCCAAAATGTCCCCAAACTTGGGACATTTTCTTTTAGGTATTCATCCACACCTATTTGACACAAATACGTACCTTATAAACACATCCAAGGGATGGCTGGTGGGTGCAGGTGATCAGATGAGTCCCAACGCCCATCATATCAATCTCACTCTTCTGCAAAGAAATGATACAGGTGATGACAATACATGTAGTAATAATAATAATAATAATAATAATAATAATAATAACAACAACAACTAATTCACTGTAATTTCAGGGAATTACTGTTTGCATGGGAATGCGTTTGTTTTAAGTTGAGGAGACCGCTACATTATTGTACTGGTAGCTAGCTTGATAGTAGTATAAGTATGATGGTAACTATGGCTGCGTTTAGACTGCAGATCAGATATGCTCAATTCCGATTTTGTGTTCATATCCGATTTTTTTTGATTGCATGTTTACATCTACTTTCGCTAGTGACCCAAATCCGATCATGTGTGTTTACATTTGCCAGACACTTGAAATGGCCCGCATGCACATGGGCTAAAAGTTTCTTGGAAAACATTATGTTTAGGCTATGGGACCTGCACCAGTTAACACAGAAAACACATTTGATTTCACGGGTTAACAATTTCAGTCACACAAGACCTATACAAGTCTACGTCGACTAATTAACTAATTGGCTGCGTCTGAAAACAAACACTGTTCCAGAATGGACGCGACAGAATTATGTCTGCTGTTCACTTTCAAAACCCTGCGATGTCCTCTTCATACCAACATTCTGAAACAGAGAAAGAAAAAATGGGCAATAATTTCTGCATATGCTGCAATTATTGCTGCCACCTCAGCATTTGAAAGGGAGATTTGGGTCCGCGAACGGACGGCTAATTTCAGGATGGGCCGGGGAACTTTTAACATGCTCTGCCAGCGCGCCCACTCTGAATTGTAAACTAACGTCATTAACAGGCGCGAAATTATCACAGATTAATGACGTGTGGGACGCATTGCCCTAGAATATCCAATTTGTCTGTTTAGACTGTAGACACGTGAAAAAATATCCGATCCATATCTGATTTAAAACCACATAGGAAACGGGCCGGTATCCGATCTGAGGAGATCAGAATTCATGTGTTTTTTTACTGTTTACACTGTGGTGGCACAGATTGGATACGTGCCACAAGAGAGCAAAAAGTCAGATTTGGGTCACTTCAAACTGGCAGTGTAAACGCAGCTATAATAACTGGACAGTGGACACAGTTGAAGGTATTTAAACCCTTGAATAGTATGAGCAGTTACAGTGCCTCATAGTCAACCTTGTTCAAGCACGCAGCAGTAAAGAGGATTTGAACCCGGATTTTCTGAGCAACTTACACGCAAGCCCAGTTACTGAAGCACTATGCTACGACTGCAGTGTCTGCACTATGTAGTCTGAAGAGAGTCAGATTGTCTGCTTAAGCCCTATTCGGACGGGATTAGTTTTATGTGGTGACATGCATTGTATGGCTTGCCATACATCATACCTTAGTTATGCTGCTATAGCTAACTGCCACCACAAATCCACTTCTCACAATCCATCTGTCATGCCGTACAATTATCACTCTGTCTCTATCTTCCTCCCTCTCCCTTCTCCACTTCTTCCTCCCCCTCCATTTAGCCTACATCTGTACAAGCATGCACATGCGATCTCACACACAACCTCTGAAATCTGATGGAGACTGTTCTAACTCATCTCCTTATTCTGCCTTTCCATGTCATTACCACCCTGCTGACAGTCATCCCTGTCTTTCACTGCCTGATCCTGCACCACTTACATCCTGGATGGTGCCCAACCCACTCCACGGTCCATGCCACTACCACCCTGCTCAGAGTCACCCCTGCCTCTCATTGCCCGATTCTACGTCTATAACCTCCTAGCAACAAGCCTAGAAAAGGTAGTTTTCTAACCCTGGCGTCTACTTTAGTAAACTTGATGAAGCCACTCACTGAGTTGATGTGTTCAGGAAAGGCCTCTACTTCTTTGTTTTAAAATTTGCACCAAATGTCATCTACAAATCTGAACCAATTGCTGGGTGTTGTTCCCTTGAAAAAGGCCAAGGTTTGGCTTTCCACCTCCTTCAGTGGTGTGCCCATGGCACAGCCGTGGAGTATATTGTTCCATGAGGTCCACTGTAGGTAGCTGACTGGGTGAAATAGCAAAGTTGAGTCCTTTGGCTAGCAGACCTATTTCTGGCTTGGCAACTAGGTCATTTTTAAAATTTTAGAATCCATTTTAGTAATAGAAGCTTAAAAACAATGGTCATCCTGTGATTGAAAGCTGTTTTGACCAACGGTTTTAGACTTAGGCTGACAATGATGTGTGGGATGTTCTGCTTCAATGTAAATGGCGAATTAATTGTCTAACGCATAATCAGACATTTGCATTTGAAATGCTCTCTCATTATTGAAGACACTTGGGCATGCCTAGGTACACAAAATGAATCCCATCGTTTTAATAAGCAGTGAACCTTTGCCTTTTTGCTTATTTTATTTTTAAAGTTGTAACCACAGAGTAGATAACACCTATTAAGTACATTTTTATACTGTAAATATTAAACAAATAACTGCTATGAAATAACTGAGTTTTCTTTTTATTTTAGACAATTTTTTGCTTTTCCAGCTGTGCAGGTTAAAATGGACGCAATAAATCAAGTCTGAATTGAGTCTTAGTAGGTAATGTGTAATATGATTGTTTGAAACCAGAGATATTCAAATCTTGTCAATATAGGTGGAATTTACCCATTCTTGTCCCTCTGCACCAAAATCTTTATTTTAATGCAAACGTGTGCAGATTGAACATTTACTAAAAATAAAAAATACAAACATCTCACATATCCTCACTTCCCTACTTTGGCTCTCTATTAAAGGCATCATAGAACACGTTTGTTGACCATCAGAAATTGTTCTTCGAGGCTCAATAATAGCATATACAAATTTGTGCATCTGAAAGTGACCCAGGAGCACTGCTAGAGTGTCTTATACAGGCAGGTGGAAGAGCCTTTGGTTACCCCTTGCCTTTCTAGTGGAATAATTCCTTCTTTTTCCTAGACTACTTTTTGCCCCTTTTCTTCATGGGTGCTCTATACTGTGAAGCACCATAAAACATGGCTATTGTATTTGTATAAAAATCTGTATAACTGAATTATTATTAAGCACAATTTAAAAACATTTATTTTTCGAGTTCATTTAGCTCTAATATTGAATGAAATCCAATCACCTACCCTCTAGCAAGATCACCTTTACAGCTTAAAACTTATGAAGTCTGAGGGCTCTGTGGCTGAGTTGGCTTATGCCGTTTTTCCACTAGCTAGCTAGTGTTAGTGTTAGTTAGCGAAAGTGTTGCAGGTACTAGTGGAAAAGCGGCATAAGGCACCATAAATCCGGGGACCTGGGTTCAAGTTTCTCAGGGTTTTCCTGTCATTCAACCAACAACTTATGAAGCCTTACTTATTCTCCAGCATCAACAAATGAAATGCAGACAATATAAATACAACTTATGAAGCCTTACTTATTCTCCAACTTCAACAAATGAAATGCAGACAATATAAACAATAACTAAAACTGCAGCAGGTTATCCCAAAGTTCCAGATACTTAGGTTTAAAACTAAAAAAGAAAAACCTTTTCTGTCTGTTGTAGGGTTGGGCGATGTCCCTTAATTTTGACCATCACAATGTTTCCAGTAAAACATTGTGATGGCTGATGATATCGCCATCTGTGCGATGATATCGCCATCTGTGTTACTCATCTGTGCGTAAAAGAACATTGGCCAAAGCAATTTGACTTTTAAATTAACCAGACTAAAATTATTTCCTGTTCCTTTTCTTATGAAAATTCATATAGTTGCATCAGTTATCCTATATTTTCAACAGGGAGCTCATTAGACGATTGAAACAGGTTATCCGATCTGACATTCTTACCCTAGCGCTAAACTGGCAAGTGAAGCCATCAACTAGAAGTTTTTTTAATGTCGGCTGCTCTGCCACATCAGATGTAGCCAGTTCGATTGAGTACATCTTAAGCTAGCATTAACTGTTCAAATTACGGCAGATGCGGCTTTGACTGACCTATATCGGTAACGTATCTGTGTCATCTGTTAGGATGAGAAGGAGGGAGAGAAGGGATGAGATGTTTGTGTAGTTTGAGGATTAATAGAGGAGTTAATAATAACCTAACAAAGCAAGACGTTGATTATCGTTACCTTATCTGTCACCATTGAAGATCCTGAAATGTAGTCCAACGTGGAACATTCCCTAATAGACCGCGACACGATAAGACCAATAGCCAACACAATACCAGAGCATCTGTGTAATTTTTTTTGGTCCCACAAAGGCTACTCATCACGCAGTCGTCTTTACTGTAGCCTGTAGACTTTAGCGTGACTTTAGCGTAACTTAGCCTTCTTTCCCCAAATGTAAGCTCTCGAACCATACAAACTCGGTGCCAACTGTTTTTTATTGGTTTATTCATTTCAATCAATTTTGATGGTTTAATGTTTATAGGCCAATTATCGGTTATACAGTCACTGTTAACACCCCTAACTTAGTTTACAGAGCAGTCTGCAACAGAGCTCCTTACAAAGTTTAAGTCTAGCAATTAGGCCTACTGTGAGTCTGATAGGGTGGTGGGCGTGGTATCACGATGGTGGCTCTCCATCGTGATGTGGTCAGCCAATCACGAGAGATGATGATATCGTCCATCAGCACAACCCTACTCTGTTGTTTTTATTTCTTCACTATCCTCAAATGGCTTTAATATAGACAGTTAAATAGAGGACTGACTAACTTTGATATTGGCTTTGATAGTACTACATATAAAAGTACATAATATTACACAAACTATAGACAACATATAGACCTACAATATTTCAAAAACAACATGTCAAACTAGTTTTGTGTGGCAGTGATTTGAGTTGAATTATTCAGTTTATACGAAAATTGACATGTGCCATGCCTAGGTTAGTAATAAGTCTTGCAACTATTTTAAATATAGAGATTATAAATACAATTAAGTCTGACCTTCTGTTTGAGATCAGCAAGATTTTGCTCAGACACACCATTGGAGCCCATGATGATCAAGGTCTGGAACTCTTTAACTCTGAATCTAAAACATATAATGAAAAAAAGTGTTAGTGTATACAAAACACAAAGTGTGGTGTAAAAAGTGACTTGATGTGAAAAGCATCCTGGTACACAACCAACAGATACAGCCACTTTTTGCTTTGTTGCTTATTAGGAAGACAATTGAATTCATCTGAACAGCATAGCCACTTAGTAAGAGTAATAACAACATACTGTCCATTTCACATTTCAAGTTTTGAGAAACGATTCAAGTTTTTAGAAACAGTAGCTTTCGTTAACCCTTTGAGCCCTAGGCTATTTTCAGGGTAGTTTCACTACTCCCCTACTTTACTCTGAAACTCAGTCATAAGGCTCATCAACATATGCTATATCTTTATTTTATGTGTCATCCGCGTAGCAATATTGCCAAGAGGAAGGAGGTAGGTGATGAAAAGAGGAGACAGGGGAAGGTTGGGAACTGAAGGACTTGAGTTGGATGAACTGAGTGCGACCAGAGAGATGGGAGTGAAACCAGTCAAGAGGGGTGTAAGAAATACCAATGGAGGAAAGTCTATGGAGGAAGATGGTATGCGAGATGGTGTCAAAGGCTGCACTGAGGTCAAGTAGGATGAGGATGGTGATTAATCCAGAATTAGCTGCCATGAGAAGGTCATTTGTGATTTTTATGAGGGCCGTTTCTGTGCTATGGCGAGGGCAGAAACCATACTGGAAATGCTCGTAGAGGGAGTTCAGGGATAGATGGGAGTGGAGTTGAGAGGCAACTATTTTTTCAAAGACTTTGGATATGAGGGGGAGGTTAGAGATTGGACGTAGGTTATTGAAATTTCTGGGGTCTGAACCTCTTTTTTTCAGTATGGGAGGAACAGCAGCGACTTTGAAGAGTGCGGGGACGGTCCCAGTGGTGAGAGAGGAGTGGATGATGGCAGATATGAGGGGGAGGAGAGAGGGGAGACTGGATTTGACAACAGTGGTGGGGAGGGGGTCAAGCTGACAGGTGGAGGGCTTGAATTTGAGGATGAAAGCAGATATTTCTGAGGCATCAGGAAGCTGGAAACTGGAAAGAGAATGGTGATGTGGGAAGAGGTCAGCAGGGGGGGAGGATGGGGGTTGTGGTGGAGACTCAGGTGTAGTAATGTGGAGTAATGAGTCATAAGAGTCAGCGGAGTACAGATGGGCAGGTAGAGAATAGAGGGGTGGAGAATTTTGTTAAACAGTGAGAACAGGGTTTTGGAATTGCCATCATTAGAGTGGATAAGGGCGGAGTAGTAATCTGATTTTGTTTGGGTGATGGAGTCCTTGTAATGACGGATGTGGGCTTTGTGCATTTCTTTGTGGATGGTGAGGCCAGTTTTCTTGTAGAGCCGTTCTAGTTGGCGGGCTTTTGCTTTCATGGAGCGGCGTTCAGGGATAAAGCAGGGGGCAGAGTGTGAGAAGGTTACTGTACAAGTTTTAAGAGGAGCAATACAGTTCAGGATGTTGTGGAGACAGTTGTTGTAGAGATTGGCCAGTTCATTTGGGGGTGGGAGGGTTGTCAGGAAATGAGATATTGCTGATGTAGGAAGAGAGTGTGTTGGTGTCAATGTCCTTAATATTCCTGAAAGAGAAGAGGTGAGGAGTCTTGATAATAGAGAGGCTGAGAGTGATAGTGAAGGAGACAAAGAAAGTGATCCGATAAGTGGACATCGTCAACAGATTAAGTCTAGAGTGTGGGGTTTTATGGGTGGGAAAATTAGCAAATTGATGGAAACCAAAACTGTCCACATATGATGAAAAATCACATGTTAGAGGGAGATTGGGATTGTCCATGTGAATGTTAAAATCCCCAAGCAGTATGTTTGGGGAGAGGGTGGAAAGGTGAGTGAGTAAAGTACTAAAGTAATTTAAGAAATCCTTATGTGGCTTGGGGGGGGGCGATAAACAGCAGCAATGATGGTTGGAGTGGGGCCTGACAATCGGCAGACTGTACATTCCAAGGAGCTGAAGGCAGGCACAGACAACAGGCAGAATATTCCATGTTGCACGGTGGAGTATCGCAAGACCTCCACTGCGCCCTGAGTCATGAGGTTGCGAGATTTAAACAAACCCGGGAGGAGTGGAGTCGTTGAGTTGTGAGAAGTCACCGGGTTGTTGCCAAGTTTCAGTTAGACAGAGAAAATCAAGCTTACAGTCGGTGAGAAAATCCTGGATGAGATGACCCTTGCTCGTGAGTGAGCGGATGTTGAACAGACAAACAGTTCACGGCGGAGTTGTCTAGTCTGAGAGATGAGCTGACTGGTGACCTAGCCAGGCTGGCTAGCATGCTGTGATCAGCAGTTCGGTTAGAAAGTCTGCAAGGGCGGCGAGCGGTGGACCAGAGGGATCTTATGACTTTGGAGTTGTCAAAGTGGAAACTCTGGCAACTACCCCGGTGGATATATCTCCAACAAGGCAGGAGAACAATGTCCAGCTGAGAGTGAAGCAGTGCCGGTGGGGGCACTTCCTGGAAACAGCGGAGTCGGTGGAGCTAATTTGTCGTGTACTGGATCATACCGCCAGAGACAGGATGATGGAGAGAAGATAGTAAAATCCAGGCAAATGTGCAGATATGCAGTGTGCCAATCCACATCGGAGACTGCATCAGAAGAGTGGAAGGGCCAGCGGTGGGACGAGACAGGTAACTTTAACACTATTAAAAAACAGTGTTCATCCAAAAACAGTGAAGATAGAAGAGTATGCGCATTAACTCCCACCCTATCTTGTTGCCGATTAGTTTGTCATTGTTTGTTGTGTTTAAGTTCAGATCCCCGTCGCTAGCATTTGTTTGAATACACCACTCAAATTTGAGTTAGTCCAGCCCCTGTGTTGTCGTTCGAGACCGTGTTTTTTCATAGTGTATTCAGGGGGCAGGGAGCAAGCTGATCAAGGGGAAATACCTACAATTTGAGATAAAAATGAAATCGCGCAAAAATCCAGCAACATCTCAAAGAGCACCTTAAACCGGGGCTAAGCAACATTCTGTTTTTCTCTCTCTCCAGCTCCCTCTAAAGACCGCTTTATTGCATTGTATTGCACTGCATTCTATTGGCGGACCGCGCTGCTGAACATTGCAAGTGCTGTATCTACCGCTATTGGCCACGGTGGCGCATTCTACACCGTTCGTTCACCGTGTAATGACTAATTTTAGCATCCTAAACAGTATGAAACGGATTAATTAAATGAAAAATGTTGCATAGTGGGCCTTTAAAGTCTTGTTACTGTGTAATTTTGAGAGCTTTATTAACGTTAAGCGCCACTAAATGGTAAAATACACTATTGCATTTGCCAGTTATGTCGGTTACGGGCCTAATGTGAACATGCAAAAGTAAAGATTGAGACATTCTATATTACATTGTTCATAATTATTTCTAAGCTATATTGATCCATACCATAACAAATTATTAGACGAAATCTTATTAAAAAAAAGTTTGCAGCCCTGCTATTATATTCCACTTTGCACTTGAATCTGAGTAAGCTGTGAGCTGGTTGTTATAGTTATAACGTTATAACGAGTAAGAGAGGGGAAGAGGGGATATTCGCCTGACACAAAAGCAGCCATTCTTTCTTATTGAACCGTGGCTACAGAAGTAGCTTTTAATTCGCTTTCGGTCAAGTCGTGAGATACAGACCTACAATGTCAATATTACCACATCTCACTAATCTCATTCAAAGAAAAATAATAATTACATTTCTCATTTATATTGTCACTTGTTGCCACTGCTTTTAGCTAGACGTTTTACATATTGGTGTTTTGAACAGCGAAGGCTACCGTAGCTGTAATACATACTTTGAACTGCGTGGCACAAGACTAAACAAACATTTTACACATTGGCGCTTTAAGGGGTTCCAGAGAGAGTAATTTTGAATGCCACAAACTTTAATTAGAAACAGAGAGAATTCAAATTACAGGTCCATAACATTTCACTCAATTATTAAATCACATAGCAAATAATACATTTTACTCATGGCAGTTACTCACTGATTGCAGCATTCAAGGAAAACAGATCGCACTTCCATTGAAAGCTTGGAGAGGTCACCGCTGTCAATCCGCACGCCCACTGGCTGATACCCAAGCTCACAGAGAGTCAGCGCTACAGCACAAAAACATGGGAGACCACTGCTGTAACGAAAAAAAGCAATATAAAATTTAACCAGAGCACTGACAAGCTGGCAAAACCCCTACCCCATGGTTAGTGTTGCTAATGTCCCACATTGTTAATGTCCCAAGTTTTGTACTTCCTGCTACAACCTAGTTTGTTGACATAAAATATGTAAAAAAAAATATTTTATGTAAATCAATTTGTTAATCATCGGGAAAACAGTAATTTTCAAATAGATTTATGTACAATTCATAAGAGCATCAGAAGAGATTTTTTTGTCAAAAAATGCACATTATGTTCTATATTCATGAAGTTATTCCACCACTCTCAAGCTATTCAAATTAACAGCATATTAGCAGATGTTTCCAAATGAGCATTTCTTAAACTTTTTTTGATCATTGACAGAGATAAATGATGTCTTAATATTTGGAGAAATAATTTCCATTTTAATAATATTTATTTATATATTCCTCTACTGCAAATACTACTGTACAAAACTATAAAAACATAAACTGTGCAAAAAATATAAAGAATTTTAGGATTTGTGCAAACATATCTCGATTTTAATACATAAATATTTTACAAATAAATACATTTCAAACTATTTCTGAAAACTAACAAACTGAAGTTTTAAAAAGAAAAAAGTTGGATCCTGGAGGACCGCTAAGCAAGACACTAGCAAACCATCTGCACAGTGCTTGAAATAAACTTGCCATTTTTATGCCATTTAAATAACTAAAGTTAGCATCTTCCACTTTTGACCATCCATATAGATTTGAGCATCTAAGCCTATACTTTGAATTTGTTACAGGTACCAATTCTAGTGAGACCAGCTTGCACCAGTCAGTGGTGGGACAACCTCCTCGAAAACTCGTGTAGACCATGAACTTTTAAAACTGAGTGAAAATATCCTCATATTGGCCTTAGTGAATGTGGATCCACTTTGATGCCTTTGATGATGATATGTGTGGTGTCTGTGTTCAAGCAGTGATGCAGCAAGCCCCGCCTACTAAAGATGTTAAATGGTATCAATGTTAAACGATCAAAATCGACCAAAAATATTCTGTAGTCGGTTAAAAAGTTGATCAGTGTGGAGCGTGTGGGTTCGTTTCAATTCATACAAACAGATGATCAAATGAGGTGACTTTTTGGAAGTTGGACAGACACAGCATCTAGCCCACTGTCAAGTGTTATTATTACAAAGTTGTTCTGCATAGTTGATTTAACGATTACATAACGATTATAAAAGTGAATAGAGACCTACCTAGCAGAAAAGTGTTGCTCCTTGATATTGGCCGCGTTTCCCAGATTCGATCTTTTTTAAGGACTTAAGAAGGTTCCAAAGAAGGAATTGCTAAGAAGGAGCGCTAAGATACGGGTGTTTCCCAGACGCGTTCTTAACCTTTAGATCAAGCCAAAGAAGCTACTTAAGAAGCTCTTAATGAGAACTGTTCACCGCGGTGGTGCTGAAACTGAGTCAATCGATGCCTGGCAAATCGATTACCCACCCCTTTCTCAGCGCATAAGTCACTCACGACGCCCCGTGGTCCCACCATACAGGTGCAATTAAGCTCAGGGGTGATATCCATGACGAGTACTGAGTTAGTGAATTAGTTTCACATTGTGTTGAGATAACCATATATTTAATAAAATAAAAATAAACAAAAAAAAAAATAATAAAAAGAAAACCATAAGTAGCGTGTTAGCACGCGGATGTCATTAAGTTCATTTTGATAACGTGTGTGTGTGTGCCATCATGTGTATCCAAGTAGAAATCAAGCCCATCAGCGCATATACCCCCGTAAATATTGGCATACACATGTGAGAATGGAAGTCGCAAGTAAAAGAGCTAAGCGGGCACCGCTTCATCGGGAGTGAGGGTCGTCCTGCTCAGTGCTCTTTCGCACACTCACCCAGTCACGCAGGCCGCATGGGCTGGAGGGTGACATGTTCTCTATGGCCTGCCATGCACGGTTCTTCACCGTTATGCTTTCAATAAACGTTGGTTTCCTTTTCAACCATGTGTTGTGGATCATTCTGCATTGGAATGAGTGTAATTCAGGGTATTTGCTGTGAAATGCCACAGGGATGTTGATGGATTTTTTATGTGTTATGTATGTATAAACACATAAACGTGAAATTCAAAAAATCTTTTCAATTTCAAATTCAAAAAGCCTATGTTTCTTGCGCCAGTGGTCCACTCTATGAGCGCATTTCAACATTGAACATTAGATATACATTTCCCTGACGCAGCTTGATCACTAAAGAATACATATAAGGGAAACGTGGTCCATGCACAAAAAAATCGTGATGGTATCACGTTTCAATAGAATCTATTTTTGTGACAGTATCACAAAAAGCCGTGAGACCAGGTTGACTAAAGCCTAGAAATCTACACGCCCCTAGTGGCAGGCTATGCTCAGTGAGCATTTGATTGCTAAGAAGGTTGTTAAGAGTGGGTCAGCTCGATCTTACGTTTCCTTCTTAGTGAAAGATCTTCTTAAGCTAAGAGCGACTCTGGGAAACGCATTCTTCGTTCACAGCGTTCTTAAGAGCGCTCCAAAGAGGATCTTAGCGTTAAGAGCTTCTTAACTAATCTGGGAAACGTGGCCATTGTTAGTCCCAGCCAAAGGTAAATTGCATCCTAATGTTAATACTCGTATACAATGGGAGAATTTGCTATTAGACTGCAAAGTGTCACCCATTCACCCCTAACCAAGCATGTTATCAACACATGGTATATGCCACCAACAGTAACGTTGGCTACGTCCATTGTTTTTTGCATCGCTGCTTGAACCAAATTAAGTAGGTGTTTGGATGATGTGTGAAACACTCATGCTAGCTAGCGAAGCAAAATGTCACTGCCAAAAGCGATAAAAAGAAAAAGTTGTTAGCGAATGTAGGACATACAAAGACTGGAAGGAAAGGTATGCGTTCAGCCCACCTGAATTTATGAATGCCAGGCCAACAATGTACCAAAACAAAATATTGAAAAGTTTATTTCTTTAGCATTTTAATTTCATCACTGCTTGTACAAGAACAGTAACATTCTATTTTCAGAAGGCCAAATAATTTGAAGTGTGCATGCTTCGTCTTGTGGTGCCTTCAGAGATTATATTCTTTGCAAACGACAACAACCCCATTGCAGATGAGACATGTTGGCCTGGCATGATATTGTACATTGTTCAAAACATCACCAAGCATGTTAAAGGGCTAAGCAACGTTCTATTTTTTCTCTCGCAAGCTCCCTCTAAAGACCGCTGTATTGCATTGTAGTGCACTGCATTGTAGTGCACTGCATTCTATTGGAGGCGGTCCGCGCTGCTGAACATTGCAAGTGCTGTATCTACCGCTATAGGCCACGGTGGCGCATTCTACACTGTTCGTTCACCCGTAATGACTCATTTTAGAATCCTAAACAGTATGAAATGGATTAATTAAATGAAAAATGTTGCATAGTGGGCCTTTAATTGTTGGCTTGCTCTCCACTATTGTTTAAGTTTTTCTTCTGCTGGTTTTTGGTGCCACTAGGCAGTACACACCCAAACACAGCCAGGCGTGTGCACACACAGACAGACAAACAGATGTGCAGGTGTTCACATACTGTACACATTCACACACACATACATGCATGCACACACAACGAGGTGTGCACACACACACACACAGACCAACATACACTCATGTGCACACACTCTCATAAACACACTGCGACCCTAGATGGGACCCTACCTCTAGATGGGACTTAATATGATTTAATGGTCATTGCATGACTTTACACATGAACTGTTTAAGATCCCAACATGCCACATTTGATGTCAATGCCTTAGTTTGTCCACCACTGATGTATGGGATCGTCAGTTGAGATTGACAAAGTTGGATAGACCCATCATTTGTTACAATGGCAAGTGTAAAATTAATAGTAAATTGTCAGTAATTAGCAATTGGCAAAAGTACTGCATGAACAAAGTGTCAAAGCGACTTTGACTAAATTATTTCCTCATCCTGGAGAAAAAGCGGCGGGTTTGAGTTAGACCACTTAGCAGTTTCTGCCAAAGAAAATGCAATCTAGTTAACAACTATGTTTTCTTCTGAGAATGTCTTTAGGGATATATTTTGGGGCTTTTTGCCTTGTTTTAAACAGGACAGTAGAGTGTGGGAGGAAATTAGGGGAGAGAGAAATGGGGCAGAATCCCAATGCAATAACTCCATCTCTCTCTCCCACTCATTTCCTGTCACTCCCAATGACCTCAGGACCCAATGCATCCCACTCCTTCTCTCTCTCCCACTCATTCCCTGTCACTCCCAATGACCTCAGGATGGACACGAATCAGGGTCCCCGAATTAATGATATGACAGCTTAACCTACTGAGCTTCAGTGCCCCCCATTAAGTGAATGTTTGATTACAAAAATGGTGTCACCTTACAATGAAAACAACTAATTCTAAATTCTAATTCTAAAATAACTAGAGCGGCAGGATATTGAGTTACACTGTTAGTAGTTACTGAATCAACCAGCTGCAGGTCAGATTTTGGCCATTTCTATATGATATGAATCAGAGATGCAAGTCTCAAGCAAGTCTCAAGTCTTAACCTTCAAGTCTCAAGCAAGTCCCAAGTCATTTTTGTGAGAGTCGAGTCAAGTCAAGTCAAGTAATAACTTAGGTCGAGTCAAGTCAAGTCAAGTCATAGCTTAGGTAGAGTCAAGTCAAGTCATAGCTTAGGTCAAGCAAGTCACTAGTCAAGTCATAGAAATAATAAGAAATAATAAGCTCTATATCTAGACAGAGGGGAGAAGTGCAAAAAAACTTGCTCATGTTTTCATTGCATAATATTCCATTAATAAATACCATGGAAATTAAATGGAGATACTTCTATGATATATACTATGATCTACTCTTGAAAGTGGCCCATACTCACATACTCACTTTTCTTTCCGTAGTCTGAAATGGCGGATGAAATTTGACGTGGTGCTGGATGTGTCAGATATTTTTGCGCTGCACACCTTGCACACTGCAAATCGTTTCTTTTGTTGAGTTAAATAGTCTTTAAATCCAAATTTTATGATTTTGGGCATACTGGCTGCAGCAGCAGCAGAACTGGTAGCACCCTCTAAACCCTGACAACTCCACAGTAGATGGCGGGCGCATCTGGTTGCCAGGTTTGTCCACATGCAGCAGGAAATATCCATTTGAAAATATTTTTATTATTATTATTCACCAATAACCAAGACAGCAATGACTTGTCGAGTCTAAGTCAAGTCTCAAGTCATGAGTAGCAAGTCCAAGTCAAGTCAAGTCTTTCCTCACTGTTGATCAAGCAAGTCACAAGTCCTCAATCTGGCGACTTAAGTCTGACTCGAGTCAAGTCACAATAGTGGAGAGCAAGCCCCATCTCTGATATGAATTATGATGCATTCCTATGTACATATACAACATAATGGTAACTTTTGGTGAAATAAAACCCTACCTGGTAAAACAATGAACACATACTTTTAAGCTTTGAAAATACCTTTTAACACTATATGTGTCAATCACAGGTAGGAAGTTCTGAGGATAAGCAGTGGCAAAAGAGAGAAAAGCAGCAAGCTCGCCCTCATGTATAAGCTCAGGCTTCACATTTAGCAGTTCACAAATGCGTCTCAGCCTATCCATAGTAAGAGTCACAATGTCGACTCTTTCACCGCCACCTGATGGCAACATCACCTGCAGACACACACAGACAATAAAATGTATAAAATGTAATAATCTACAGTATACACATAAATGCTAAAGCAAAGAGAGAGAAGATTTTTTTGTGTTTAGGTTAAAAGGAACATGCGACACAAGAGTTGATAGCCTACATACTTCTCTCGTCTTGGTGTGTGCACTCAATCGCTCTGATTAGTTATCTTATAATAAAGAGAACTATAATGTATGGTGGAAAAACACTTGAGAAACCTTTGCTGTCGGCGCAGTGATAATACGTTTTTCAATCATATATGATAGTTATCCATATTATCCACTTAGAAAATCCACAAATTATCCATTTAGAAAATCCACTTTCCATTTAGTGGCGGTGGAATAATAACAAAATCCACTTCGTCTTATTATCAGATCTGATCAGATTTGCTAAGCCGTCTAGATGCAATGAGATACGTTTAGCATGGCGTTTAAATGTGATCTCATCCGTTCACATACGAGTGGATGCGGTTATTCTTCACGTTCTGCTGCGTTATTCTACGTTTTGATACGTTTAGATATGATCCCTACATCCTGTTGCGATCAGAAACGATTGTGGATGCTGCCAACAGGCCAGCATATAAAAATGGCGACATTTACTGCTAAGTTGGAGTGATAGTTTTATTCGAGCATGTCGTCACAGATCTTGCACTAAAGCATTTGACCGTGTTGGATCGCATCTAAGCTTATCTAATTGTCACGCAATCATAGTGGATCGGCAATCATATGTTTCATTGAGCGTGACAAGTGGTATCACGTTGCAACAGAGCTTGTCTGACCATGGTAAACAGTGGCATTTCTTTCACCATGATGTGTCACGACCACAGACAATGAGCTGTTGCGTTTTGATACAATCACATACGTCCTAATGGCACAATTAGGGAATTAATCTTGTTGAACTTTTTTGAACTGTCCAAAATGTTTCTACTCTTGCCACAACTACCACAAGTCATCACAAGACCTGATACAATGTGATACGATCACCATGATAGCTCCATTTTTCACCCTACGTTTCAAATCGTGGTCCCAATCGTGATAGTGTGAACCCCCCATTAAGGATTGAACACAGTTCAATATCTAACAATGGCGTGTCTTTCAGAAAAAGAAATACTACACTGTATTCTAAGTGAAATCACCCAACATTCCCCAGTATCTCAAAGACGTAATCACAAATTAACATAGACAGCTTTCATTCTTTTTTTATCTTAGTCAAACATTGTGAATTTGCACACAGAGGGGGGACTCCTTGATTTATTTAGATTATATCTAATACCCGTTGGACTTCCAGGAGGTTTAAGTTGGAGATGTATCAATAAATGTGACTGTACACCTGATTTTCAAAAATTAGGTACCATTGAAATACCTGGGTAAAGCCGATTTCAATGCCCCATGATGTAAATTTCAACCATTTCAAAATTTCTGCTAATTTGGATTTTGTTTTAAGTGACATAGATGTTCTTCAGACCATTACAAAACCCATTAACACATTTAAATTCTAAGGTGTTTGACCATCACAGACAATTAAAATTGTCTACAGAGCTGCCAAACAGGAAGTAGTCATATTTTTAGAATGCTTTGACTTACAGTTGAAACCAGATATTTACATAAACTTAAATGTATAGTTTGGTTTTTAACCTAAAATGCAATAAAGTGGTTGACACCGAAATTTTGATGATTGCTCCTGTCTCGGCTATTTCGGAAATGTAGAATTGCCTTTGCCAAGAATCTCCAGAAAAAAAGAAAAATAAAAAGCACAAAGCGTGAGAGGAAATAAATCAACAATATCCAAAAGAATATTTAGACAAAACCAACTCTGCAATTTCCACATAAAACATCACAGACTGTGATTAGTAACATGCATGTCCCAAGGTATTCGGGAGACAATCTGACCAATAATTGAAAATAGCAATTTTAATCAAGCTCCTCATTTAGGCCATTCGGGTATACAGTTTAAAGTTGGTGGATCTAGAACGCCTCTTGTTGAAGGAGATAACTCTCCCTGTCTCCACCACACCATAACTATTGCATGAACTGAATTCCCTGAAAGTTCATTAAAGTGCCTTACTATAGATGACTTAACATCACAATAATGTTGATTAAATGTTCATTTATTCTTATCCTTAACTCTCCTTTGGTTTTGCCAACATAGCAAAAATGCATGGCCACTTAATAAATGTCCAGGCTTTGCATCACTGGAACACATTCACATTCTATTGACTTATCACTCTGCTGGTAGCGATGCACGTGGACCAGGCTTTGGTAAGGTTATTTGGGCCACATATACTACTTTAAGGTCTGTTTTTGAGAGATCCCTTTATCCAACTAAAACCAAATTCTGTACTTATTTAACCAACTTCCTGCTATTTCAACTTTTTTCATCCTGTGCAACATTTCAGGTGTACAGGCCTTGAAAATACTCAAAATATGTAAAAAAAAGTGCCCTCTACTGGGTTGCACATATGAGATACAGCTTGGCAAACAGCAAAAAATTATTCGGCACAAAAAATACCTTATTCATACATCTCTGCAATTAATAAACAGAATTAGGGTAGTGAGAATATTTCCATTTAAACAACCAATTCATTTAAAATTTGATTTAGGCTACTCTACATTTCACGACCAGAGACTTTTATGTTGGTGATGTGATGGCAAATAACCTCACCTCCCACCACAATCTCAAAAAAATGTATATAAATTAATATTTTTTGATAACAGTCTATGGCAGGGGTACTCAACTAGAAACCTGAAAGGTCCACTCATAAAATTTCCAATCTTTCCAGGGTCCGGAACAGTGATGGTTTAAATATTTTGAACCGAAAAAAATGCAGTAGGCCTAATCCCAAAAGGAACATTTCAACTATGCACAATGTATTGTCAGGAGTCAGTGAGAAAAGTTAGTAAGCTTTCAGTGTTGTCTGTAGATTCATCCAAAGGCAATAAAATGCATTTAGCCTTAACAACAGATTTCATTTGGTCCAATAAATTAGAGGAATTCAGTTTGTCTTGCTGCAGTGGAATCAGCGAGGGATGTTTTTATTTAATGATGTTATCTTTTTGAGTTCCTTCAAACATAGTAATTACTAGCCCTACTTCATTCATACACTTCTTCATAATTTCAGCATCAGAGAACGGTTCTTTGTGCTTGCCTAAAACCCATGCCACTCAAAGTGAAGGTTTCAGTTGCACGCTCATATGTTGTGTGGCTGACCTGCGTGTTGCTTGGTATGATGCTTGCGTCTGGCTTATTTTTCCGGTCTTTAACTCAGAGTTTAGTGGATTCTGTCTGCCCTTGAATTCACGATTGTCAGAATCCACCTTTCGCTTTTTGCCATGTTTTGAGCGCGTCATGATATTTGTTTGCTAAAGAAACTGTTTGCAAATCGCTGTTTGAGGGAAAACCTGGATGTCGCAGCTACAGTTGTCATAGTGATAATATACAAACTGATGGGTGCGTAGGCCTACATAAATTCAATCTGCAACTCTGAAGATGGGATAACTCTCTGTAGTTTGAAAAAGATGAGCGATTTATTTTTTCTGTGAATTAAATTAACCGTTTCTGACAGTTCAAAACGGACATAAACCATAAACATAAAGAGCATAGAGATAGATTTTTTTCTCAGTCCGGATGTCATTGCGCATGGGTCCGGATCCGAACCGGGGTCCGCCAGTTGGTTACCCTTGGTCTATGGTTAAGAGTAGACAACTTAATGGTGCCTTTGTTACTAATAAAGGGTATTTGCAAACATGATAGGCCTAAGTTTGTCAATTACCAACCAAATTCCAAAAAGCTAAATAAATAAATATTGAATATTGCATATATCACAAAATGCCTGCCAAAGCTGGGAAAACCTGAGGGAACATTGGTTGTCAGCATGCATTTCTGAGGCAAAAGATCAAGTTAATGTTTACCAACTTACCCGAGGCCACACCTCTTCTAAAGAAGAAAATGAAGTGACATAAGAATGAGCCATAGTTCCAGACACAGGAATACCGAACAGCAGACCCGCCATAACATTTGAAGTCATGTCAAAACCTAACCGGAGCAGCACATCAATAAAAGTGAGTCATAAATACTGTGGCAATGTACAAGTAAATCCTTCACCACACAAAGGAATTATAATGGCATAATATCAGCAAAAATTATTAATTGCTAACATTTGTGAATTGAATACAAGTGTTACTCTACCTCCAATGTGGGAGTATCGTGAACCAGACAGACCTCCATCTGGTCCTTGAGCTCTCCTAAGGCCCAACTCCATCAGTTTCATCTTGGAACCTGCTGCCAGTCGGAAGCGTGCAGCATTACTGCAAACCAGACTGTAAGTAAACAAAGATTTTTGAGTTTTGAAATACAAATTAACTTCCAGGGAATTGCAAGGAAATGCGCACTGTAAATTTGTAGATAGATAGATAGATAGATACTTTATTGATCCCCAAGGGGAAATTCAAGGTCCCAGCAGATTAAAAAACAACACACAACATATACTGCAGTGTACACAGGACGATAAGAAGCAAATCAACAAAACAACATGACTAGATCAACATTACTAAAAAGAACAGTAGAATAGGAATACTAAGGGTAGAGATGCGCATGAAAGTGTGTGTCAAGATAGTAGTGCAAATGAGTCCAGTAGTCCAACAGCGCAAGGTTAAAAGTCTAGTGACCAGCAATAAATATGTGCATATGTAAAAATGGGCAATACAAAAATATAAGCATAGCAATTTAACAGTTCTAATACTGAAGTGATGCACTCCAGTTCAGCTCCCACAACAGTTCCAGCTTTCCTTACCAGCCTGTCTAGTCACCCAGCATGCCACAGCATAGAAGAGGACGCTGGCAACAACAGACTGGTAAAACATCCAGAGAAGCTTGCTGCAGATGTTGAAGGACCGCAGCCTCCTCCAGGCATGTTAACGGGTCAGGGGTCAAAAAGGTGAGAAGGGGGGGGGGGGTTGTGTACCCAAACTGTAAACCACTCTCTTTACTGTGTTCACATCACAAGTTAATAGGGGGGGGGGGGGGGGGGGGACAAAAAGGGAAACTGGGAGAGCGGTTTTGTGTGCCAGTGGGTGTGATGGAGGTGGAGTTGGGGGGGGGGGGGGGGGGGGGGGGGGGGATGTGGCGACCGATCGT
>JAGFZM010000067.1:562449-587301 GCA_017657215.1 Limnothrissa miodon
GGGGTGTGGGTCGGGGGGGGGGGGGGGGGGGGGGGTGGGGGGGGGGGGCGGGGGGGGGGGGGGGGGGGGGGGGGCAGAATGTTGGACGGACGGAATATATTGAGCTCTGTTAACCCACACTGAGTAGATATTAACATTACTAACCAAACACGAAATAGTTATAGTTTTCTTTTCTACCAGCTACACTACACTGACACTACACAGTGTTAAAGAGCAGCTGGTTTCTCTACCCAGATGCCAGAATAAACAGTGATTGCTCGTAAGTTGTCACTCTTAATTTACATTAGTTTTGTGGTGTCATGGAAGTGACCAACACTACAGTTTTGACCAATCACTGTTTCTCACATTTGGGTAACCACTGGAATACCAGATATCATTTCACACTGCTGTTTAATTTAGAGCCCAAACTGTAAACCACTCTCTTTACTGTGTTCACATCAGAAGTTAAAGGCGCTCTAAGCGATTGTGTTTGATGTCACTTTTTGTTGACGTTCGAAGTATTGTCAAACAAAACGGAGGATAGCTCCCTCCTCCCCCTCCCTCCCATGCCTCCTGAGTGACTCACGCGCACTAACCCCCACCCAACCCCTCCTCCAAATCCTTCTTGTCGTTTGGCTGGAACAATGTTTGTTATGTTTCATTTCGTTTGTTATGCTAGGTTTGCCCACTGTGTTTTTTAGCCGTTTGTGGAGCCTGGGCTGTCTACAGAGACCGCGTTTTTTTACAGTGTGTTCAGGGGACAGGCAGCTAGCAGATTGTGAGGAGATGTTTGCTGTGTAACAACAAATGTTTTAGTCCTAAAAACGCGTCACATCGCTCAGAGCACCTTTAATAAACCTGTAAAACAGCCAGAAGTAAATTGACTTTTAAATGGTGACAAGCAACAAAGGCAAGAGCAGAGAATAAAAACACTATTAACAAAGCAACTTTACACTACAGCTTAGTTGCTTATGGTCTAAAGACAAGGCAAGGCTTTCCTGTCACCACTGTGGTCTTTCACGCTGAAAAAAACTTGCGCCAGTCAATGGATGAAGGCAGAAGTGTACAACGCGAGACGCGTTTGCCATTTTTACATGGCTCGAAATCATTATATTTTATGAATCAATTAATAACATTACTGCCGACCAGTGTTTCTGTTACGTAGGCCTATCGTTAAAAACAAGCTAACATTATTAACAATATTGAGCAAACAGGAGCTAATCATTCTCACCGGAGCTTATCATGGTGTTCAAGGCAAGTTGTAGCGAACAGTTCTAAACCCATGTCAAGATAGGTCATCAGAAAAAAAAAACACAACGTAGGCTTTCTAGCTCTCAAGAAACGCCCAAATCGAGTGTGTTCTGTTTTTTAAAACCATCCAACGTGAACAAGGATTTTCTCTATACAGCGCCATTGAGTTAATCTTGCAAACAGTTAACGGCGTGTTCAAAACCAGTGGGGATTAGAGGTTGCCAGGTCAATCGATACAAATAGGTGACTTTGCGGCCTGACTCAATGGAATATTCGGAAGAGAGAACTGGCAACCAGCAGTGGATTGTACCAGTTGATCTCAATTGGCTGTAACCCTGTATGTGACCAAATGTTTAGCAACGTTGTTCTGCGGTCCACATACAGTCTATGGAGCTGTTAGGTGAAGTCATCTGCTCACTCGACGCCCCCCCCTCCCAAAAAATCTCCTCGGATCTGCACGATTCACATAAACGGCCCGTATTGGTTTCAAAACGGCGAATTTCGCCGAAAGGTGAGGGATTGGCATGCCTGCTCCTCAGAAAGTACAACCTTCTCTGCCCCTTCTTGTAGAGTGCTTCTGTGTTGACTGACCAGTCCAGGTATTCCCAGGTACTTGTATGTTTTCACCACCTCCACATTAACCCCCTCTATGGTGACTGGAATCGGGGCGGGCTTGGACCTCCTGAAGTCCACCACCATCTCCTTGGTCTTGGCAGTGTTGAGTTATATTGGTTGAGTCTGCACCATTGCACAAAGTCTTCCACCAGGCTCCTGTATTCCTCCTCCAGCCCATTCCTGATAAAACCCACAATTGCAGTATCGTCTGAAAACTTCTGCATGTGGCATGACTCCGTGTTGTAGCAGAAGTCAGATGTGTACAGGGAGGACTGGAGAGAGCACTGTTCCCTGAACTTTCCCAACACTGCTGGCCTGTGGGTGTGAAATGTAGACCACACCCCTCATTATGTGATTAACATTAACATAATTAGCATAGTCAATGTGTGATATTGTGGTTGAATGGGTCATTAAGATCAGAGGGTCTGGTTAAAGGTTGCCCTGATGGTGAACAGCTGCTAGGATCACAGGGTCCAGTTGAAAGCTGCCTAGATGTAGTGGCAGCCAAATCTCCTGAGAAAGTATCTTAAAGCAGAATAGTATGTAGTAGAGGAATGCATTGGAATTGGGTCCTGCTGAATTGGGACCCAACACAAACAGGCAGTTTGAACTTTACTACGGGCGGTAACAGGCGGCTAAACAATACTGTGTGGGATCAGGATGTAGCCTTTGCTACTATCAGGATTTCTGCAGGTTTCATGATGTCAAGTTGAAGACTTTTTAAACCTTTTTAACACCAATATGAATAAAATTAATAAATAATAATAAATAGTTAATAAAATTAAGACCTATACCAAAGCTTCAAAATGGATAACGCATGGATAGATGGATTGTTGAACTACAAAAGACAACAACAACATACAAACAACTTAACACAAATCTGTAGTGTGTGTATGTATGCAAATGCCGGCAAAATAACGGACCATTTTGAGGTAGGTTGTAGAGGAGCAGTTTATCATTAAAGGGATAGTTCGGTTTTTAACACATTGAGCCCCTTTCACAGGTTGTCTAAAATGAAATAAAGTGGTTGACACCAAAATCTTGATGATTGCTCCTGTCTCGGGTATTTGGGAAATATAGAATCGCCTCTGCCTGCCTTTAAAATGGCTAGCAATGGGCATGTGTTGTTTCTATCCTTAAAACACTGGTTTTAAAAAAGTGCTACTCATGGAGTGATTAGTGGCGTTTGCTGATGTTCCAACCCAAGTATCGTAGCAAAATACAGTTTCTGTCATTTCGGCAAAATACAGTTTCTGTCATTTCGGCAGTTTCGGCCATTTTCTGACCCTGATTTGTTGGCTGTTCAACCGCAGTTCAACTGCAGTTCAATTTAATTGCGCTTGTGTTGGATGGGTTGTCTGAACAGCTGACTCCATTTAAATTCGGCCCTGTTCCAAGTGAATCCCCCCCATCATACCATTGACCACCTGAAACATCCAATGATCTCATCCTGCAGCGTTTGGCCCCTGAATTCCGAATGGCAGCTTTGGTATAGCGCTCTCTCCTATTTGTGTTGTTTTTGTCTGTTTTCGTGGAAACCAGCGATGCAAACCTGATTACTTTCAACAGAAAGGAACTGTTGTCTATCAGGCAACAAACTTAAGACAAAATCTCACCTAACCACATTGATGCAATAAGTTTATTTAATGTTCTGATCAGAGGTCTGATCAAAAGTTACCTGTTAAAGAAAAAGAAAGAGGAGGAGAGGGAAGCGTGCCGGTGCACTTGTGCAACTTCGTCAGCAGGGGTTACGCATGCCTCTTCCAGAAATACACTTGGCAAATGTTCATGCTCATTATTATGGGTGATTTTAACAGAACTAAAAGCGCCTCCATTTCCCAGGATCTTAAGTGGGAGGCAAACAAACATCCTCATAAAAGCACAGCAAAGGATGTATTTCCTACGGCAGCTGCGGAAGCATGGCCTATCTCATCTTCTACACAGCCACCACTTGAATCCATCCTCTGTTCATCCATACCCATCTGGTTTGGATCAGCCACAAAACAAGACAAATGCAGACTTCAGTGTCCAGTCAAGGCAGCTGAAAAGATAATTGGTGCCCCCCTGCCCTCCCTCCAGGACTTGTACTCTAGCAGTTCCAGGAAGCGGGCAGAGAAGATCATTAAAGCAACACTAAAGAGTTTTTCAAACCTTAAAATAATGTTTTCAAAATCGTTTCGGTGGTCCATCAACTCATAACAGGAAGAATGTTACTTTATGCATCTGCTCTGCGGCCCTCTATCGGTTGTTATAGCACTAAACAAGTTTGCCCTATCGGGTGGCGATCTGTAGTCCAAGTAAGAACTACAGTTGATTAGCTTTGCGGAAAGCGATAGGTGGGGCAAGCTCTGGGCGGAGTGTAGCCTACTCGACAGATATTATGGGAGAAAACGCGGTTGCATTTGAATTGCCATCATGACGGAGCAACCAAAGAAAAGAAGGAGTAGAATATCTGAAGAAGCCAAAAAAAAAAAGAAAACGGGTGCATGATCGTAAAGAGCTCGAATCAGTGAATATTGGACTAGCTTTCACTCATTGGCGAGAGCTGAAGGAGGCTACACGATGCAATACGGATGGTGACCTAGGTTTTTTAGCCTGTGATAGCTAGAAACGGTGGATGAATTTTGTGATGAGTCCAGAATGGATTGCTTCTTCGAAGGTGGTCACCTCATGCAGGCCCTGATGTGGCAGGTCATGTGCTGCAAGTGGTGATGCCTGCCAAGTATCGTGAGTTAGTGTTGAAGGCTGCTCATGGAGAAGCATCTGGTCACTTTGGTGTAAAAAAGACTTATAACCATGTGTTGCAGAGCTTCTATTGGCCTCGTATTAAACGTGATATTGCAACGTTTATCAAATCATGTCTCATCATCTAAAATCATCTAAAGCCTTTACTGAGGCGTTGCAGGAGTTGCGCATTGTGCATAATCTTAACAGTGCATACCATGCACAAAGTCAGGGTGCACTGGAGCGTTTTCATGCTACCTTAAAGTCTTTGTTATGCTCTTATTGTATAGAGCTGGAACGAAAGTAGGAGGAGGGCTTGCTATGGCTCTTGCAGGCGGCGCGCACAGTCGTATAGGAGAGTACAGGGTTTAGCCCTAATGATCTTGTCTTTGGCCACAAAGTGCGTACACCTCTGTCTGTTTTGGGTGGTGAGTTGACTGTGGCAGAATCGCCAAAGGGTGTGGCAGAGTATGTCCAAGGTTTTCGCCGCAAGCTATTTTTAGCTTGGCAAATGGCAAGTGAAAATGAGTAAAATGAAACAACTTTATGACCGCAAGGCAGTTGCTAGGGCTTTTAGTCCAGGTGATGAAGTTCTGGCATTGCTGCCAATTCCTGGGTCACCATTTGAAGCCAAGTACTTGGGGCCTTACACTGTTGTCCGCCAGGTCTCAGAAACAAATTATATTGTGTCAACTCCGGAAAGAAGACGCAAAACTCAGCTTTGTCATGTAAACTTGTTAAAGCCTTATTTCTCTTCATCTTTGCAAATGCAAGGAAAAGAGCTGGTGCCGAAATCTGTGGGTCTTGCTGTGGGGCCAGATGCACCCAACATCTCTCAGGTGGCAGCTGAGGATGACGTGTGTGGGCCTGATGATGCTGTATTACATTTACATTTATGCATTTAGCAGACGCTTTTATCCAAAGCGACTTACAAAACGAGGATAACAATCGAGCTACATAGCAGAAACCTTAAGGAGCATAGTGCTAGGTGATAGTGCTTCAGTTCATTTTAGTGCTAGGATAGAAGATGTTCTCTGAATAGCTGGGTCTTTAAGAGCTTTTTGAACAGAGAACAGAGATGGCCCTGTTCTGATTGTTTTTGGTAGGTCATTCCACCAGCGTGGGACGACATATGAGAAGAGTCTGGATTGCCTCGGGCGAGGTGCCGGGACTGCCAGTCGACAGTCATTGGAGGACCGGAGTGTTCGAGGGGTAGCCTGAGCTTTTACGAGAGCGCTTAGATAAAAAGGGGCAGATCCTCTAAGCACTTTGTAAGTCAGCATCAGTGATTTGAATTTGATGCGAGCCGCCAGAGGCAACCAGTGGAGCTCGATTAGCAGAGGGGTGACATGCGTCCTCTTCGGCTGATTGAAGATGAGACGCGCCGCAGCATTTTGGATCATCTGAAGTGGCTTGACGGCACAGGCAGGAAGTCCTGCCAGAAGGGCATTGCAGTAGTCAAGGCGTGAGAGGACCATAGTTTGAACCAACAATTGGGAGGCTTGTTGAGTTAGGTATGGTCTGATCTTTTTGATATTGAATAGTGCGAAGCGGCAGGCCCGGGCAACAGAAGCAACAGGGTCATTGAAGGTTAGCTGGTCGTCAATCATAACACCTAGGTTCCTTGCTACTCGTGAGGGAGCAAGAGACAAGGAGCCAGAGTTGATGCAAATGTTGTGGTGAATAGTTGGTTTAGCTGGGAGGACCAGCAGTTCGGTTTTTGAGAGGTTCAGCTGGAGATGATGGTCTTGCATCCATGCAGAGATGTCAGAGAGGCAATCCGAGATTCGTGTTTGGATGGTTGGGTCATCGGGTGAGAATGACAGATAGAGCTGGGTATCATCAGCGTAGCAGTGGTAGGAGAAGCCGTGCTGGCGGATGATTTGGCCCAAAGAAGTGGTATAGATGGAGAAAAGAAGGGGGCCCAACACAGATCCTTGGGGTACTCCAGTAGCGAGGTGGTAAGGCGCAGAGGTGTGTCTTAGCCAGGACACTTTGAACAGTCGCCCAGTGAGGTAGGATTCGAACCAGCAGTATGCATCACCCTTGATGCCCATGTTTGACAGTATAGACAATAGAATACTGTGGTTTACCGTATCAAACGCAGCTGACAGGTCAAGCAAGATGAGTACAGATGACCTTGATTCCGCTCTGGCTTCTTTAAGGGCTTCAACCACAGATAGTAGAGCTGTTTCAGTGGAGTGGCCGCTCTTAAAGCCAGATTGGTTGTGGTCGAGTAGATTCTGTTGGCTCAAGAATTCAGTAACCTGTTTGAATACCGCCCTTTCAATAGTTTTAGCAAGGAACGGAAGGAGAGAGACTGGCCTGTAGTTTCCCACTTGGTCGGGAGCAAGAGAGGGTTTTTTGAGTAGAGGTGTTACCTGAGCATGCTTGAATGCAGAAGGGAAGATTCCTGTTGATAGTGAAGTGTTAATCACATGTGTGATAGCTGGTGTGATAATTGGAGCTATGGATTGCAAGAGGTTGGTTGGAATCGGGTCCAGAGGGCACGTTGTAGGACGGCTGCAAGTGAGAAGTTTGGACACATCCATTTCGGTGAGGGGTTTGAATGAAGCAAATGTCGCGGCAGGACTATTGCAATCGGAGGTGCTTCCGCTAGTATACGGTCCAGTTGTAGCCTTTGCAGTTGGTTCAGAGAACTGCCTACTGATGGCAGCTACTTTGTCGTTGAAGAAAGAAGCAAAAGAATCAGCTGTCAGATTGGTAGCAGGAGGTGGTGGTGGGGGGTTGAGTAAAGTTTTGAAGGTTGAGAATAGTCTCCTGGTTTCCGTGGCGTTTTGAATTTTGTCATTATAGAAAGCCTTCTTTGCAGCAAAGACATCAGATGAGAAGGAAGAGAGCAGTGCCTGGAACCTGTTTAAGTCAGAAAGATTTCTTGATTTGCGCCATTGCCTTTCAGCAGCTCTGAGGTTTGTACGCTGTCGACGGATGGAATCATCAAGCCAAGGATGCTGTTGCATGCTCGGCTAGGCAACAGTGAAACCCTGGCTAATTTTGATAGCCTTCTCAGTCATTTAGAGGGTGAACAACAAGAACAATGAAAAAGTTTAATTCTTGAGTTTATGTTCTTGTACTCTGACACGCCAACCTTTACAATTTGGATCTAGCATGACATAGATGTGGGAGGGGCAAAACCAATTTGTCAAAGGTTTTACCGGGTGGCACCGGATAAGTGGAAGAGTCTAGACTCCTGTGTGCAGTACCTTCTAGACAATGGATTTGCTGTTCCATAGTATTCCAGCTGGGATTCTCCATGTCTACTGGTTAGAAAATCTGATGCTTCCTACAGATTTTGTACTGATTACAGGAAGGTGAACACGGTAACTAGGGCTGACTCGTTTCCCTTACCCCGCATTGAAGTCTGCATGGATCAAGTTGGCAGTGCTGAATTTGTTAGTAAATTTGATTTACTGAAAGGATGTTACCATGTGCCTTTAACCTCTTAAGGCACACCCCTATTTTTCCTTTTTTTCAAAACAACGGCATAACCAAATTGAAAGCTTGACAGTTCCTACATAATTTTAGACTCAAGGATGTGCCTCATACCATTGGAAAGGTGACACCCTCAAGTTTTGTCTAGAGGAATATGTATGTTTCTGTGACATATGGACACAGAGTTATAGAGTTTGGAACTAAGTTTTTTTTTTCCGCTCATTTCAAATGTCTATGAACTAACTAAGATATGAAAGTACCATCCATATCATACCCCCGAATAAAAAAATGTAAGTCCTAACTCCATCCCTCAACCTGTTACACAAAAAAATTTAAGTCAAAAGACCAAAAATATGATTTTTGAATATACATTTTTGAAAAATATGTTTATGCGTTTTGATTGGGACCCCTATGTAAATTCCCATAGAGACTTTTTGTAAACAAGAGGGCCTACTGACATTCAAAAGTTTATAACTTGAAAACCCCTTTACCTAGAAACATAAAATTGGTTTCAAATGAAAGCCAAGACCCTGGGCTTTCATGTCAGTTTGCTTGAAGTTACTCCTTCTGGCATTGAATGACACAAGCACAAGCACAAGGGGGGGGGGGGGGGGGGGGAGGGCCCCAGAGGTGAAGGGGGGGGGGGGGGGCGTCCCATACATGGGCGGGTGTGCCTTGTTACCATGTGCCTTTAACTCCTAGGGCCCAGGAGATTTTCGCTTTTTATCACGCCTTCTGGACTTTACTCATATACCAGAATGAGTTTTGGTTTACGTAACGCCCCATCAATTTTTCAGAGATTGATGAATAGAGTTGTTGCGGGGTTGGAAGGGTGTTCTGTATATTTAGATGATGTTGTCTGTTATGCGGATTATTGGGATGTACATCTAGCACGTGTTAGAACATTGTTTGAAAGATTACAGGTGGCTAATTTGACAGAACACCTGGCCAAACGTGAATTTGCACAGGCCACTGTTGTTTATCTGGGCAAGGTAGTTGGGCAGGGTGCTGTGCGGCCTGTGAGGGCAAATGTGATGCCATTGACAGGTTTTCTCCTCCTACTACAAAAAAGGAGTTGATGCGTTTCCTGGGAATGGCTGGGTATTGTAGGAACTTTTGTTTCAACTTTTCAACTGTGGTTGCCCCATTGACAAATCTGTTAAAGAATGCCGTGAAATTTGAGTGGACACCTGTTTGCCAAAAAGCATTTGACCATGCAAAGCTGTTACTTTCTTCTGCACCGGTTTTGGCTGCACCAAAGCTGGATCAACCTTTTGTGCTACAGGTTGATGCCAGCCAAGTTGGTGGAGGTGCAGTACTGCTGCAGGAGGGTGATGCTGGCATTGACAGGCCAGTATGTTACTTCTCACAAAAGTTTAACAAAAATCAGGTAAACTATTCGACTATTGAGAAGGAGGCTTTGGCTTTAAAATGGGCTCTCCAGGTGTTCAGGCGCCGGATGCATAGGAGAGAGGGGATGGTATAGGTTTGTGTGTGAGACAGTGTGGACTGTTTGGTTGGTTGGGTGTGAATGTGAAATGTATGGGTGTGATTGGTGCTCACTTAGGCCTGTGAGTTTGTGCACTTTGGGGTTTGGTTGTTTTGTAATTAATGGGTTGTGGGTTTGTGTATATAAACATGTTTTCCCAGAAACCCTTAAATTGGGCTCCTGTTTTGTGGGGGGGGGAGTGATATGACGCCCCGGCTTTGCCATGCCGTCTTGTGCTACATCTCTTCCTCCCTTTGCTAGAGTAGTGTGTGTGTGTGTGATACTTGTTGCATACCTATTGCATTTTGACCTGCAGGAGGAGCCGGTGTGTCTGAGGGCGTGGTTTCCTGCTAATGGAGGTTGCGATAAAAGCTGTGACCTGAGTCCTCTTCGTCTCTCTCTTGCCTATTTTGGCCTGATACCCCAGCAGGCCGGCTACTGGGATCCCTTTGCTTTCTTATGCATTACATTTACACTTGTTGACTGGCATGGCACTTTATCTTTTCCTTTTTGTGTTTTCCATCTACTGACTTATGTAAATATGTTTTTGTAAATAAATCGCAATTTAATTTAACGTTGCCCCAACGGTGTTTGTCTCTCTGTGTCCTTACTCTTTGAGCCGAGTTTGTGACACTGGCTACGTTTCCCTTACAAGTAGTTGATGTTCGGCATGTTTTCTTGAGCATCCTAGTGTAAACATATCTTTTTATGATGCTAGACCCTTTGACAAAATGTAAAATGGACAGCAAGTGATGTTATATACATTGTAAATATTTATTATTATTATTTCTGTTTCAAAATTCAAAATAAATCATAATTTTATAACATTGTATACCATGTCTGTAGACATAATTTCTAAAGCCGGTGCTGATAAACAAATTGCGGTGACCGTTGGTATAGTCAGTGGCATGCTAAACTACAACAGCAGTAATTACGGTTCTAACCCGTAGAGTGTGCGATTTACAAACTAATTGGTGTTACTTTAAAGGCCCCACACATCCTGCGCACTCTCTCTTCACCCTCCTTCCCTGCATGCAATTACACACTGATAAAGGAGTGAAGCCGTAACATTTGTGAATTGACCCTGCTGCTGAAAAAATAGAAATAAAAGAAAAATAAAAAATCTTGAAATAACAAGCGTGATCTACCACTTCCTGCATGCAACAATGACTTCTTCCCCACTGCCATCTCCCTCCTGAATGGTAGTTGAGCCAGCCCCCTCCATCCAGATCATCATTATTAAGTCTCCAGATCATCATTATTACATGGACTCTGCCCACCTCCACACTGAAACTAGACATTACCTGCACTATTTTTATTATTTCTTAGATAGATAGACAGATAGATAGATAGATACTTTATTGATCCCCAAGGGGAAATTCAAGGTCCCAGCAGCTTAAAAAATCACACACAACATATACTACAGTGTACACAGGATGATAAGCAGCAGATCAACAAAACAACATGACTAGATCAACATTACTAAAAATAAGAATAGAATGCAAATACTATGGGTAGAGATGCGCATGAGTGTACTGTGGTACAGTATGGGGTGTGTGTCAAGGTAGTAGTGCAAATGAGTCCAGTAGTGCAACAGGTTAAAAGTAAAAATCTGTGCATATATAAAAGAGGACAACAGAAAAAATAAGCATAGCACTTCAACAGTTCCAATATAAGTATATGGACAATTAGAATTAAAAATAAAAAATAAAAATAGCCTAATAATATAAAATTACAATGTCAGTGCAGGGATAAGTCTAAAGCTGGATTTATACTTCTGCGTTGCGTCGTCGCAAACCTTCGCCGACACTACGCACACACCTTTCGTGCGCATGAAAAAAATCCTGACTACGCGTCAAAGTGTCGCCGACACGGTACGCAGACCGACGCATACGTCATGGATTGTGATTGGTCCGCTTTACATCAATTCCAGTTCTCCGCCTTTCCAGTGAGTTGTGTGTACAAGACCGGCATTTTTGAACTTACATAAATGGCCTTATAACTACCCATTCACCTGACAAAGACAGTTGACCATAGAAAGTAACGACCTGATAACTATGCTTATTAACCAGACAAAGCTTCCCATCAACGCATCCGACACAGTTTGGGAAGTTTCACAGTCTCCAGAAATCTCCGGCTATCGTTTCCCACTGGTTAGTTGGCCTGCAGTGTTGTCCACAATGCTTTGCAAACCTCTGACACAATAGATGACACTGTGGATGAGGCCAGCTTGTAGCAACGCAACGACCGGAAAACGCACACGAAAAGGACCCTTTCTAAGCTCAATAACCCCCTAGCGTTGTGGCAGTAAACTGCCACGCGTAGCAATTACGCGGACGCAGAGGTATAAATCGACCACGGAAGTATAAATCAAAAACGTCGGCAAAGGTGTCTGCGACGACGCGATGCAGAAGTATAAATCCAGCTTAACAGAGTCATATACGGGTTCATGCATCAGTCAAGTATGCAGGTCAAGTATCAGGTTGCAATTACTGTTAGTTATGAGTGGTCAAGTATGTAGTTACAGTAAAAGGAGGGGGTTGTGCATATGGGCTAATGTAGCCAGTAGGGCCCCTAGGCAGTGTGAACAATACACAGTATTGTAGAAAAATTCTTGTAAGTGAATAGGAGGGTTCAGGTGCAGATAGACTATGCAGAGAAGTCCAACTCTCCTTTTCCTTTCAGTGAAGCATTGTAGAGTTGAATGGCCCTGGGTACAAATGACTTCCTAAGTCTGTCTGTTGTGCATGTCAGGGAGCGTAGTCTCCAACTGATCAAGCTCTTCTGCTGCATGATAGTGCTGTGGAGTGGATGACAGTCATTGTCCAGTATGCTGTGTAGCTTTTTCAGTGTCCTTTTGTCTGATACTGAAGTGGTGCACTCCAGTTCGGCTCCCACAACAGAGCCAGCTTTCCTTACCAGCCTGTCTAGTCGCCCAGCATCCCTCTTCTTAGTGCTTCCTCCCCAGCATGCCACAGCATAGATGAGGACGCTGGCAACAACAGACTGGTAAAATATCCAGAGGAGCTTGCTGCAGACGTTGAAGGACCGCAGCCTCCTCAGGAAGTACAACCTGCTCTGCCCCTTCTTGTAGAGTGCTTCTGTGTTGATTGACCAGTCCAGTTTATCGTCCAGGTGTATTCCCAGGTACTTGTATGTTTTCACCACCTCCACATTGACCCCCTCTACAGTGACTGGCACCAGGGCGGGCTTGTACCTCCTGAAGTCCACCACCATCTCCTTTGTCTTGGCAGTGTTGAGTTGTAGGTGGTTGAGTTTGCACCATTGCACAAAGTCTTCCACCAGGCCCCTGTACTCCTCCTCCTGCCCATTCCTGATACAAGCCACAATTGCAGTATCGTCTGAAAACTTCTGCATGTGGCATGACTCCGAGTTGTAGCAGAAGTCAGATGTGTACAGGGTGAACAGGACTGGAGAGAGCACTGTTCCCTGTGGAGCTCCGGTGCTACTGATGACTGTATCAGAGTGGCAGTCCTTCAGTCTGACGAACTGTGGCCGCTCTGTCAGGTAGTCTTCAATCCAGGATACCAGGTGGGCTTCCACACCCATCTGCAGGAGCTTGTCACTCAGTCTGGGGGGTTGGATGGTGTTAAAAGCACTGGAGAAGTCAAAGAACATGATTCTCACAGCCCTTTTCTCTTTGTCCAGGTGAGTGTGTGTCCTGTGCAGGAGGTATGAGATGGCATCGTCGACGCCCACTTTCTCCTGATAAGCAAACTGTAACGGGTCTAGTGCATGGCGCACCTGTGGCCTAAGTATCCCCAGAACCAGTCTCTCCATGGTCTTCATCAGGTGTGATGTGAGAGCGACTGGCCTGAAGTCATTAAGCTCACTTGGGTGTGGTTTCTTGGGGACAGGAATGAGACATGATGTTTTCCACAGTGCTGGGACTCTCCCTAGACGAAGACTCCAGTTGAAGATGTGCTCAAGTGGCTCTCCCAGTTCTGCAGCACAGGCTTTAAGCAGTCTTGGACACAGTCCGTCGGGCCCGGCTGCTTTCCTGGGATGGAGTTTCTTCAGCTGTCCTCTGACTTGATCTGCCGTGACGAAGGGGGGGGAGAGAAGCTGAGAGGGAGAATAGTCGCTATCACCTTGAGGGGGATGGAGGGGGGAGAGGTGTGTCTGTGTCCTGTGGGGGATGGGTACATCTGGCAATGGTAAGTGTTGCCTTGAGAGTGAGAGGGGAGGTGTGACTTGGGCCGTTAAGCAGACAGTGTCTGGGCAGTCCACGTCCATTGAGACTTGAGCACGGCCATCAAACCTGTTGTAAAAGCTGTTTAACTGGTTTGCTTTGTCCAAGCCTCCCTCCGCAGAGCAGCTGCTCTTCTTCCCCAGGACCGTAATGGTCTTCATCCCATCCCAGACCTTCTTCATGTTGTTCTCCTGCAGTTTCTGTTCCACCTTCTTCCTGTATTCCTCCTTGGCCTCTTTCACTTTGACTTTGAGCTCCCCCTGTACGCACCTCAGTTCTGCCTGGTTCCCCTCTCTGAACGCCATCTTCTTCCTATTTAGAAGGGTCTTGACATTGCTGGTTATCCAAGGTTTGTTGTTTGGAAAGCAGCGCACAGTTCTTGTGGGAACAACAACGTCCATACAGAAGTTCAGGTAGTCAGTCATGCAATGTGTGACCTCCTCCAGATCTCCTCCATTCTGTAGTACTCTCCTCTACTGTAGTGGACTCAAAGCAGTCTCTCAAAGCCTCATCCGCTTCGGGTGTCCATTTCCTGAAAGTGCGTGTGGCAAACGGTAGCCTCTGTACTTTTGGTTTGTACATTGGCTGCAGATGAATGAGGTTGTGATCTGATTTTCCTAGTGGGGGAAGGGGGGTGGCGCTGTATGCGTCCCTCACGTTTGTATACATGAGGTCTATTGTCTTGTTTTTCCTCGTCGGGCAATGAACAAACTGGTAGAAATTAGTCAGGGTAGAATCCAGTGTTATGTGGTTGAAATCGCCAGAAATCGCCATAAAAGCGTCTGTGTTCTGAGTTTGTAGCCTTGCGATTGTAGAGTGTATGATGTCACACGCTACGTCAGGCAGTGCTCGTGGCGGAACGTAAACACAGACAACAATGGCGTGTGAAAACTCTCTTGGCATGTAGTACGGCCGAAGGCTAACCGCTAGTAACTCCACATCCTTACAGCATGCAGTCTCTTTAACTGTCACATGTCCGGGATTACACCATCTGTTGTTTATGTACATAACCAGTCCACCACCCTTCCTCTTGCCAGAAAGTTTATTGTCTCTGTCCAAGCGAGCCACACTGAAGCCCGGTAGCTCAACGTTAGTTGTTGGGATGCAGCTAGTTAGCCACGTCTCCGTGAGGCATATTAGGCTACAGTCTCTGTAAAGTTTCTGGTTTCTTACCAGGGAAGCCAGTTCGTCCGTCTTGTTTGCCAGTGAGTTTACATTCCCCATCACCATCGATGGAACTGCAGGTTTAAATCTCCACTTCTTCTCCTGTCTTCTCGTCTTCACTATGCGTCCAGATCTGCAGCCACGAAAAAACCATACTTCCTCTGGGATGGTAGTTTCAACGTTGCCGGCATATTTCCGCAATGCGAGCAGTTGTTTCCTTGTGTAAACAAGTTTGTTATCGCCAGAACAATGTAGCTGATACATATCCATAGGATAGAATAAAAACACTCCTTACAGTGTGTAATCCGAAGTAAGGAAGTGAGCGAAAGTAAACATAAAAAGCACTAACACACACAAGAAAAACGAAAACACACGGAGCTACTAGGATTTGCTGCCACTCGCGTCGGCGCAGGAAGTATATGATTATACTAGATAATTTCTTCTTATTATTAACCTATAATTATTATTCTTATCTATCCTGTCCTGTTCTGGTCCTGGTCCAGGGAACGATAGGGAATTGCCGGCAATGCAGCTGCTTTATGTAGAGCAAAATATTGAATTATGTTACTGAGAGGTGGTTAATAGTTTAATTGTGAGGGATTTAAGTTGCATAAGTGTGATAGTTTTCTTTTGCATGCAGACTAATAATTTGAACAACAGAAAAACAATAGTTTGCATTTCTAGGCTCTGCAATATAAAGTCGTATAAAGTACAGTGAATTTCCAAAGACTGTATTTACAAAACATCTGCATGAATGGAGTGTAATAATGCTTCTTAGTATAGCAAGGTTGACTTCTCTTAGATAATATAGACAATATAATATCTGTAAAGTCCAACAAAGCAAATCTACGGTGGGCTAAAATTATACATCACTGCTCCAGTCCTGGATAGGATCGCAAAAGTATTAGAAAAGTATTGCAAAAGTATTTACTCATTGCTGAAGTCATACCTGGCATAGTTGACCAAACACAAAAGGCTGGTCTCCAGAAGCTGAACAACAGCAAGGGGACCTGACACTTCAAGCAGAGGAACCTGAAAACATTGAAACATATCTGCCCATCAATATTCTAATCATAGCCATGGTAAGGAGAAACAGTACTAATCCACTGAGAAGTGAAATATACAGACTTGGGTTAAAGGGAAACAATGTCATTATGCTCAAAAATGCTGTTTAATACTGTTTAATTGCATCTCACGCCATGCCACAGTTGCCTCAATTTACTGAACAGTAATATTCCAAAATTCCCTACAGTGACTTGGGAAGAAATTGGAATGTTTGAAGTCAGGAAGAAAATTAATTCTAAAGCAAGTCATTCTAAAGCAAACTGAGGAAATTCTAAAAGTCAAATAGTCAAGACAGGGATAACCAAAGTTTTAGTGCCACCCACTCTATTACACCTTAAGACAACCCAGAAAGGAGTCTGAATGCTAAATACCAGAATATACCTTTAACAACACAGGAGGATTAGGGCAAGTAAACGAAAAAAGGTTATTCTGAGAATAAAGTCAAAAATTCCTTTATTTTTTGCAATTCTGACTTTTCTCATTATTCTGACTTCTGACCTTAGTCTTACAGTTTTGGCTGTCGTCTCACAGTTCTGACTTTAGTCTCAGAGCTACGGGTACCTGGGAAATCCAGAAGATGGTGTAGCCTATCGTTCACATGCGAGGGGGAGAAGGATGTTTACAACATGTCCAATTTAAAAGCGTTTTTGAGAGCTCGAGGGGTTTCAGAGGAAGCAGTGACATTGATAAAAGAGAGAGTTGTGTTAATTTGGTAGGCTATCCTACCTGACCGTCCAAATACAGACAGTCAATGGTTTGCTATTAGCATGTTGGCTATGACGGAATATTGTATAAAGTGGTACAGAATTTGTCCTGTTTTGCTTTGTTTCTCTTCAGTTTGAACTGTAGCCTAGTAGGCTAAAGAACACCTAAAGTTGAGGCGCTGTGGCTCAGCGGGCTAAGGCGTCGTGTCATGATTCTGGCAACCCGGGTACGAATCCGACCTATGGTCCTTTGCCGATCCTGCCCCATCTTTCTCTTCCGTTCATTTCCTGTCTGTCTCTCCACTGTTACTATCCGAATAAAAGGCAAAAAGCCCCCCAAAATATCTTTAAAAATAAAAAATAACACCTATAGTGTCTTATGGGTGCAGGAGACAACCATATATTCAGAACGGTGTGTGGGGCTGGTCCACCCAATAAGACACTGTGCACTAGTGACGTGCAGTAACATTCATCGCTGGTGAGGCACTGACGTCATCATGGTCAGATTTACAAACGTATTTGAGCCCTAAAAGCTTGTGATTGTCAAAAGTCAATGTGTTTTGCAGTGTTAGGCAAGCTACTCAGAAAATGTAGTTAACTAAGCTACCAGTCACTCGACATCAGATGAAGCTTCACTACACCAAAGCTACCTGAATGCCAAATGTAGCAAGCTAATTTACAAAAAATGACATAAGTAACTAAACAATGGCTACTTTATTATTGATTAAACTAACAGCTCTCTAAATAGCTATACATATGTAACTGATTAGTAGGGGTGTGATGAAACCACGAGACGAGACTTTTAGACATTTCTTTAAAGAAATCCTCAATGTTTAAATATACAGCAAAACTAGCCTTTTAACTTAACTTTAACTTAAAAACACAAAATGCAAAAATGCATGTCCATTTTGAAATCAACTTTATGACATAAAACCTCTATTTTCATTAATGATATGCAGTAATAACATGTAAAATGTGCTTAAATAGTGCTTAAACACCACAATGCTTATAGGTCTACAGTCACTGGCGCTCACAGATAGAGACAGGTGGTGCTACTTGCCCCTCTGCCTTATGTCCAAAAAAGTTTTTACAGTTTACCCTTTTTTCCACTTTACTGAGGGCAATGTTGACATGAAAAAGAGTGTGAAAATAATGGCCCGATATGTGTGCCCCCTCTGCACAGACAAGTAGCCCCACATACTCTAGATCATTTCCAGCCTGTTTTCATAACACAATTTAAAATATCACGGTATGCTATGCATGTCGTTATGCACATAAAGGAGAGCTCATTTGAGCCCATTGAGTGTATAGTTTTTGTTACAAATTTTGATGATCTCTGTGAATGAATACAAAGTCTTAGGGACATAATTATGAGTATGCTTCTGAAAGTTTCTCCGTTGTTTGTTGGTTATCCCCATTTCTTCTGTCACCCTTACGGAAGATTGAAATTAGTAATGTCTTTAACTGTCTTTAATAAGTGTCTCCCGTGGGAAGTTAGAACAAGGTCAAACGGTCTAAAGGTGCAGTCCTTAACGGGTTATTATTTTCAGCGATGCTTGTTGTAGACATTTATACACACCATGTTGTAACAAAATAGTGACGCGGTTGTTATTGGTAGCCTTCTTCTTGAAGTGGTAGCCTACTTTTAGCTCGAACAGCTCCGGTGAAACTGAAACTACTTACTACTGTGCGTGCAAATTATAATGAGTTTATTTTCTCATCTTTATTCTTATTATATTCAAATTCCCCATCGAGAGGGCCAACCTGTTCTTGCAGCTCCATTGTCAGTGGCGAAGTAAATTGAGCAAGTGAAAATATGGGAGTGGCTCATCTGTGCATGCGTTAAACTGCGTTAAATATTTTAGGCTAATAAATTAATTCCAAAAAATAATTATCACAATTAACACAAACATTACACATACAACAACATACATGACAGCTATAATAAAAATAAATAATAAACACCACAAGTATCCCTTTTAGTCACGTTCTCGCGAGACCAGACGCATCTCGCTAGACAAATCTGATCTCACGAGATCTCGTACCACAAGATCTCAAGGATTCAAGGAGTTTATTTGTCACATACATTGAGTTACTAACGTAAAACCATGTAGTGAAATTGCATTGAAGAGAAAAGATGGATAAAGGGAAAGAAGAAAAAAAAAAAATAATAATAATAATAGTAAAAATAATAATAATTAGCCATTGCCATTAGTAGCTACTGTACATGAATAGTCCATAGGATTCAGGATCCATGTAGAAGAGATGTTTTGAGGTCGTGGATTTGTGGCTGAAGTCGGGACGCAGGAGTGACATCAAGTAGGCTATAGGGGATGACCAACATTGCGTCGGAGATCACAGGATAGCAGCCGAAACACGCAGGCAGCGCCGTCCTCCTCCAAACACGGCCCCCCTGTGAGCCGTCCTCCACTCCACAGGCAACCCCCGCAGCCCTCCACATCCAACACTCACAACGGGTCCCTGCCCGACCTCCTCCAAGCTCCGCAGATAAAGACGGTAGGGTAGACAGTGAAAATGACGGTCGGTCGGAATGCATCATTTAAAGTATATTCACTTCGCAAAAAATGTCCAAACCAATAAGCTCCTCCAAACTCACAGAGACTTTGCCGAAAACTAAACAGAAGTGACAACCATATTCAAGGCTACTTGTAGGCTACAGCACAGTGTTAGAAATGAAAAAGAAAAACGTAAAAAAGCCCAGAAAGGGTGAAAAATAAAGTGGAGGTACGGTCAATGGCAGCCATCGTACAGCGCCATAACCATAGCATAGATAGATCTCGTCACACTCCTACTGATTAGTATACAGCCTACTGATATACCATATGACTGTTTACTGTGATATGTCCATAGCCTACATTGTGGACATTTTTTAATATGGCCACTGATGCATCAAATGCATTACATTATTGCAAGGAACTGATCTTCATTGTACAGCCTAGATAGAAGATTTGCTGCTGTGAGCTGATGCTCATAAAATGTAATGTTAACTTTAAATATCCAATGTGTAAAATTTTCGCCCACCTACTGTTTAGTCTTGCACCACGCATTTCAAAGTATGTATTACAGCTACGGTAGCCTCCGCTATTCAAAACGCCAAGATGACAGATGTCTAGCTAAAGGCAGTGAATATAAATGAACATTTTTTCTTCAAATAAGATGAGTGAGATTGTGGTAATATTGACATTGTAGGTCTGTATCTCACGACTCTACCGATAGCGAACGAAAGACTACTTTGTAGTCACGGAAAGAAAAGCTGCTTTTTTAGCCACAGTTCAATAAGACGAACATCCTTTACCCTGTGAAGTTATACTCGGTAGTCGAGTTGAGGGGGGATGAGGAGGGATGGCATCCCCCGAGACAAAAAACGGTAAAAATCATCCTCTTTGTAAAGACGTCCACCCCCAGTTTCATCCCTTGTGCCGTTTTACCAATTAGAGTGGAAATTACTTATTTTCAACACTGGAAATATAACTAAAATTTCAACACTTAAAGGGCTTTGCACAATGTAAGTAAAACAGGCTATCTGCACCGTGAGCCAGAAGGCTCGCTCGAATACTCATGTATTCTTTTCAATTGAGTCAGTGACGTCGTCGGAGGACAGTGGCGGTAGTCTAATGTTTGAAGACTGTGTGTTGAACTTGTGATTTTAACGTCATGGCCAAGTGACGTGGACAGCTCGATCTAAGAGACTTCATACTTAAGAGAGCGAGAAGTGACGCAAGTCAATATTAGTCACACTTTTTATGAGCCAAACATGTAATTTGTGGACATACTAACGATAACAAAAAAGCTAATGAATGTTACTTTGGAGTCTAGCTAACATTTTCCTCTCTGTTTAGCAAGCTAGCTGAGTTAGGTTCATGTTCATTTTGATTTAGTTGACATTAATTGACATTAGTTTGTGTTTCTGGGATTCCTCAGACAGTAGCCTATGGGGTGAATCACGAAAACATTTAAAAGTACTATAACTAAGATTTGTAAAGTAATGCATGAAAGACTAAAAATATCATGAATAATTGACTTTTAAAACAACACTCAGTTACTAGATTGATATCTTATTAGAGAATGGCCAATGCCCTTATGCAACAGTGCTCACTTAACCAGTGTTCAAGAAGAGCTGCATAGCTTTACAAGGGATATGTAATGTTAGAGCTACAGCCAGGGTGTAAAGAGAAGGCAAGTAAAAGCAAAACTAACTAAGAACTCTCAGCAGAAGACAGAGACAAATCTGAGGGAAAGAGTGTTTATCTCAGCTTTGTATTTCTGTACATAATTCTTTAAATATCCAAGTTATTGAAACCAGCTAGTTGTGTGATTACTGCCTCCTGATAAAATCCTAGAAATTCTGATGGCCCAGGTTGCTGTGTGACACTCCGTTGCACATACGGTACGCTAACTAGACAGGGGTTACATTGACATTTAACATCCACACCATGCATTTGTTGGGGCAAAAAAATACCAGCATATTCATTATGTTTCGCTTTAACAATAATAAAAAAGTGTACACAGTTCATCAGCACAAAATATGTCCGATAAACGAAAAATACAAATACAAGTCAAACAGAGGGCTATGAATTTAAGCTATGTAAAATAGCTTAGACGAAGTTAAACAAATAAATAAACTACTTCTGGTACTTTAAATATAGCACTTCTGGTCCTATAACTGGGTAAATCTACTCAGTTAACGTTATAACATCCAAAACAAACATTGGGGAGCCGGTTTACTGAACTAGCTTGCTTCAGCTTCATGTTAGCCTAGTCGTTTGCCACCGTCTCAGAGCTTAACCTAGGCGAAGAGAAAATTGTTTCAATTAACGTGATACGATGGAAAGTATACACCTACTGTTAGATGATTGTCCAATGAAACATTTTGAATTCAGACATTAACTACCTGTCCAGAAGGAAGCAAGCAAATTCGGCGTCTTTTTCAATCCCCCCTTCCTTCATAATGCATTTACATCTAGACAAGGCAGCTCCAATGTTGACTCTTTTTTTCCAATGGTGCTGGTCTTGTTCTGTTCAATATCCTTTTTCTTTTTTGGGGGAAGAGAAAAACGCCCTTTCCTGACATTCGGATTTTGAGTATGTGTGATCCTTTTTTTTTCTGTTTCAAAACTTGCTGGGCGTCCGGCGCATAGCATTACCTCAGTTTACAGCGAAAAATGTGAAAGGCAAAGCATCAGTGTATTAGAGCTGGAAATATTTACTTGAACCCGATGGGACCCAGCGGGTTTGGGCGGGTTTGGGCTTAATTTTTATCATTTTACTCGGGACTGGGTCGGACTCGGGCTTGCGCCATGCCTTTGAGGTAAATGAGCGGTCAGGTGATGCATTTCGACCAATGCAATAGTGGCAAAAATGGATGCTGATGAGGTGAAGTGGAGGATAGAGTGTGGCGTTTATCCTACATTTTGATTGAGCCAGCCACGAACGCAAGGTCTTTTCAGTGTTTAAAATGTTTAAGTGTTAAAAATGAATAAATAGTCTAAAGTTAAAATTTACACGCATAATGACTCATTCTTGAGTTGTGCATCTGTGCATATTTGAATAATTTCGGGCTCTAAACGGGTTCAGGCTTTAAAAAGCTGTCAGTCAAAATGTGGTTGTCGGGCTTTGGCCGTGTTGGGCCTTACTTTCAAGGCCCATTTCCAGTTCCACAGCATATTGTATGTCCCTTACCTGCTAATGTATTTCAAGATGGCATCTGAATATGGGGCGTTGCCCCCAATTCATGTATATGTAAATCTAGCATTTAAAACCAATAGGAATACTTGAATTTGACGGTGTTAGTAAATTTTCATGAAAAAGCACATATTTGTGAAGGGATAACATAGACTTAGATTATGAACAACTAAAAATGTTAGACATTTGACCTTAAAGGAAAGCTACCACACTACATGGCCAAAAAAAAATGCTTTCTTACATCTGTAGCATAAAAAAGATGATCAAAACATGATCATCTCACCTTTACTTAAAAAATGTATCACTTGTGTGTAGAAGTATTCCTTATCATTCCTCAGGTTTGAAAGTCTCTGTCTTTAAATCGAAGCAGGAGATAATAATTCCAATTAAAAAGTCCAGTGTAGAAAACCCTTTCAGTTTGGATATATAATCTTCCAATTTGAAAAGCAAAGCTAAAAATAAAAAATAATAATTAAATAGCTAACCTTGCTTGCTAACTGATTACCGTAGCTGTAGTGTGGCAGGGATTCTTCTTGTCGAGAAGAATTAGTGATAACTTGTCACTAATTCTAGTGATCACCAGTGCCACCTGCCAGGAGGCAGAAAAATTTGCATCTCACCTAGAGCCTATTTGCAGCAGTTTTATGATCGATCAAGAATACGACAACACACCTATTAGTTGATTAAAAATAGACACTGTGCATTATCTATGCTAGCCAAACTATAGAAATTGACTTCATATGGTAAAGTTCAGACATTTTATTAGCGACATGCAGAAAGACAGCGATATGGTCTCATCTCACTGCATAGAATGCTAGCACAGTAGTCATGGCCACGGTCCGCTTGTCTTTTTTTGTGTTTAAGCGGTAAATGTGAATGTAATCAACGATTCTGAAAAAAATATATATATTTATTCTGTGAATAAATCACAGAATAAATGAAACTGCTTCACCTGCCTCCACTGACCGTACAACACTGCTCTCCACATCTCTCTAACTCTACCCTAGCATCCGGAGCATCCTGACTCACCAAGTCTCTCCGGACCACAACACAGCTACATGCAGGACATTACTTTGCACTCACGTTCGCTAAATGACTGCAAAAATTATGTTATAATGAACCATAGATTGGTGGTGTACGTTCTGAATCTATAGTTGTCTCCTGAGCCATAATAAAAAAATGTAATTGTGAAATTAAAGTCGGAATTGTGAGGAAAGTCACTATTGTGACATTTAAGTCAGAATTGTAAGAAATGTTAGAATTGTGAAAAAATGTGAAAGATATGTGAAATGTTCAATGAAATGTGAAGGATATTCATGTACAATTTGTTTGTGTTTGCATATATGCACAGCATTTAGATTATTTGTAATATTTAATTTGGTGTTAAATCCAAGAGGCTTTAACTTAAAACTCAAACATCAATAGGATATATTAAGTTTATCCCATTTCATTTTTCTTTTGTAGCTCACAACATTTATAGCCTGATGCTTCACTATCCTGGGAATGCTGGACCAAAAAAGATTCAGAAGAAATTACATATGACTGCCAGCTGTGGTCATAACATGTTGCCATTGACTCACCTTTGCAAACACAGTGGTTCCCTCAGGAACAGAGCTTATGGAGACTGCAGAACAGTCCAGAGTTGTCAGGAAGGAAAAAAAGGCAGGATCTGTGTCTGGAGGAAGGACTGTCTTCAGATATTCCAAATCTATATATAATAAGGAAGGATACAAAAAATGAAATTAAAAATCTTTTCCTATTTTAGATCATGTAAAACCATACAGTTAGGGCAGAAACTGTAGGCACCCTGCATTTTCAGAAAATGCATTTCAGCCAGAAAATGGTTGCAATTAGAAATTATTTAATATAAACAAATTAATTTCTTTTATGTGTATATGGGCCAGACAAATGTATTGGCACCCTCAACTTAAAAATTGATTACACACCTTTGAAATGGTTTCAAAAGAGTAAATGTTGCAAAGTTACACACCAATCAATATATGAAGCACAGCTCGTAGGTTTCAATTACACAGGAGGTGATGCTGGGAATGTCCAGTGAATATACATGGGGCTTCATCTCCATCTACTCCTACACGGCTTAATGTAGAAACTTAATTTAAACCATATTGCTCATTCAAACTATGATGTCATCAATTATGTCTTTCATCAGCTGTTTCCTTCGCCTACAGCTTTCAAAATAAAAGTCCTTATTACAATAATAAAACATTAAATATTAGTACAATTTAACGACTTAAATTATTCAACCATTTAACTGTTCCACTATTCCAACTGTAAGTCATACACTATGACTTCTGCCAACCGCGTTGTCGGACTACAACTGCTTCAAAATAAAGTCCTCACTACCATAATAATCTAGCCTGGCTTGTGCGACAAAGCTCATAGGAGCTTAGTCTGGCCATCCTACATTACTAAACGTCTTCTGGGAGGCGGGCTTAACCTGCGTCCATCAGATGCCTCTGTATACTACTGCG
>JAGFZM010000067.1:587311-643513 GCA_017657215.1 Limnothrissa miodon
CCGGCCCTCGGCTAATTTGTAATAAAAAGAGATAATAGAATATAAAAAATGTTTTTAAATTTTTTCCCAATGCCATGCATTGCCTGCTCAGCGCTTAGCTTAGCGCCGCCACTGTTGCCGCCTCTCGCCTATGCTACCACCCACCAAAGCGTGCCAGCGGTTGTTTTAAGGCAGGTAGTTAACACATCTTGGTCATTGGCTGTGACACCCTCACATAAATGTCTGTCAAAAAAAAGATGGTCATCAAGTGGACATCTATAGGGGTTCGTTATTTTTTTGTTTTGTTTTTTTGGAAAAAAAAGTAGGCTAACTGCTGACAGCTTTTGGATAATGTGCAGAATGGAGTTTTTGGATAATGTGCAGAATGGAGTTGAAATAATTTCTGTATTAATCTCATAAAATGCACAAAACAACGAAATGTTTTTTTTTTTTGCAAAATTACATTGTTGAGTTGTACCGCACAAAATGAGTGTTTAAATGAGACCGTGCTGAAATTGTACTTATATAATTGTACCTATATTCTTAATATTTTATAAAGGAACTGTTCTCTTAAATAAAAACATTTTCTAATTTCATGTTTCTCTGCACGGATGTTTTCTGGTCCGGCCCCCTTGATATCAAATTCAGTCGTGTGTTTCAGTCGTACGCAGGCAGTTTTAATTGATGCGATGTTGCAGTTACAGTAACATACCAAAGAACTAAAAATATTACTACAAAACAGCGGTTCAACTTTCATAATTCCCGAACACGTAGCCTACATTGTCAAGTGTTTTGATGCTAATAATATGCAGTTCAGTAGGTTCGGTGTACTTTATTGTGGACCTTAAGCAATCAAGTCGCGAAAAAGTTCGGGGCACAAGCTCTATGGGAGCGCTCAACAATTTAAAGCCACGTGGATAAAATGGACAGTAGCCTACCTCTTGGATAAGAGTAACTCATTTGACACAGTCACTGCCGCTCAAATCGCTAGCAAGAACGCTTTACAGGAAAGCAAAGTGCTGGGAGGCCAGGATACCTATGGTGGTGACACTTAACATAAACCTACATTCTGAGTTTTCAAAGAAGCATTTGTTTACCTTTTTCTGAGAAGCGAAAGTTTCGCAGGAACAACATGCAGTCGGTCAGTCCTGCAAAGACCACGAAACCTCCACTGAATGGATTGTCTCGGAAGAATAATTCGAAAACAGCATGCTCATTATGTCGACCTGCGCGCCAGTAGGCGTAAGCCATTGTAAACTGATATAAATCCGTCAGTATAGGTGGAATACGTGAGCGCACGGACTGTTCCAGTGCAAGACATGTCTGATCTGCGGACGCAGCCATGCTTTCAAACCAACTGCTGTTTTGTAAATGACCCTCCTTCCTTTCCCACAGTACGCTAAGTTATTCCAGGCTGCAATGTACAGATCTGAGAAGCCCTGTCTGTAGACTTGCAGTGGAGATTCGGTGTGGGGTGGAGCTTATCACATCTGGCTGCAAGTTGGCTAGAGAAGTGATATTCGCTTGAAATTATTATATCAGTTGGTGTCTACCAGACAAAACCTTTGAATAAACTGTTGTCCAAAATAGAAATTAAATATAAATGAATGCCGAAACATTTGTCAATCTTGCTATTATATCCACCATTAGTCCGGTTTGAAAAATGGCAACTGTGAAAGTTGTCTGAAAATTGTGAAAACAAAAAATGGATAGTGCCATATCTAGATAAAACTAATCCTATCAAATAAATACATAGGGCAGAATTCTGTTTTTTTTATTATTATTATTTCTGTTCAGAAGTCTTTTCTTTCATAATTTCACTCAAGAACATTTGTACTGCGCACATTCTCCTGTATTCAATTCAATTCGATTTTATTTGTATAGCGCATTTTACAAAAGGTCTCAAAGCGCTTAACACAAAGAGCACCAATGAGCAACAGGGGCAAGGACAAACTCCTTAGCATCGTTTTTTGTTTTACTTGTCATGGTAAAGGAAGAAACCTTGGGCAGTTCCGACGGCTAAAGAGGCTACCCCACCTGCCTAGAGCAGGTTTTCAGTCTCTCAGATGGTGATTAGTTCACCATTAGTCCATTAGGCACACATCATAAGAAAATTGTGGTGTTAATATAGCAACATAAGAGTCCCATTATAATCCCAGGATATAGTCCCATCTCATTAGGAGCAGTCAAGCCATGGAATCATGTCAAGGTCGTCTAAGGAGCTGGAGGCCGCCCGCCCAGGAGGCCAGAGAAGCAGAATCAGGCTGTGGAAGGCAAGAGTGACCCTCAGCAGGGTGGCAGTGGCATGGGCCAATCAAACGGTGGAGGAAGGCCCTCAGTATGGTGACATATTCGGTAAGGTTGGTTGGGTAACCATCCAGGAGGTAAGAGGCACAGGGTCAGGCAGTAGAAGGCAGGGATGACTCACAGCAGGGTGGTAATGGCATGGAAAGGCAGAAGACGGAGGTGAGTTAAAACAGTCTCCATCAGATTTCAGAGAATGTGTGCGTTATATTGCTTGTGCAACCATATACAGATGTTGGCTAAGTGATAAGAGAGAGAGAAGTGGAGAAGTAAGTGAGAGGAGAGAGACTCCATTTGCATATTTTCTATCCATCCGTCTCCTCAGCCGAGCCAGCCCACGACATCCTTCCTCTTGGTGTTGGCTACCTCACAAGATCATCAGCTACACTGATGGGACCTTTCTCCCCTAGCCTGCCCGGGCCACTATCTTGGCACCATCATTCAAGCATCATTTTATAAGCTACATTGGTGGAAATTTTGTGTGTGCGCCTGCGCAGGTTCCTCAGTTCAGGCCAATTGTTTTCTTGCTTCAGTTCATGAATACAAATTTTTTTTTTTTAAGTATTTGTCCGAATTAAGTATTCGTACAAAACGCATTATTTGTGCATTTCTGAATACCGTTTTCGGGTTTGGCTCCACCTCAGTAGAAACCCACTGAGAGAAGGGACGATATCTGGCACAGATGAGGATGTTAAGGCATTCGTGGAGTATGGGGTGAAAAGCAGACCAATATCTGAGCATAGACTGGACGACATCAGAAAGGCTACACGCAATGACGCATACCTCAAGATAATCATTGGTTTGGTCCATTGGTCCATATTCTTTTTCTCCATTTCTTTACCTGTACTAGACCTTTATGTATTTGGAAACACACAGCTGACGTTTTCTGTGGTGTTTTGAGGCATGATCAGCTGATGTAAAATGATCAGCCCACAAGCTTCCAGTCAACCCTTTTCAGCTGATGGGTGATTAGCCCATTTCAGCTGATTAGCTACCTGAATGGCGTGGGTTGAGCGGGAGATATAAGCAGTGCGGAAGTGTTGTAGAGGGAGGCTTTGGCGATCGCGGGGAGTCTACGAGTGACCTATGTAAAGCTTCCATCTATATACAGCATAATGGTGTCCGGACTAATCTTGCGTGCATTAATCAAAGGAGTACCTGTGATGTATCAAAGTAATATTGCCAGGATGTACTATATAGAAATCACTGAAGTTATAGTAATGCCAGTGTAAAACTTGATTCAATAAACAGCATTCAGCATTGAATTACAAAAGTCGCCCATCGTGACTTTTGTGGTTTAGGAAGAAACATTGGGCAGATCCATGACTCATGGGGCTAACCCAACTGCCTAAGTTCATGCGAGGTAGCAAAATTTCAGTTTGTCAGATGATTGGTGATTAGTCCATTATAATAATTACTGTAGATGTAGTGCATGCATGTATAGATGTAGGCTAAATGGAGAGGGAGAAAGAGACAGAGTGAGAGTTGTATGGCATGGCAGACGAGCGGTTTTGTGGTGGCAGTAAGATACAGCAGTATAACTAGGGTATGGTGTATTGCAAGCCAACACAGCCACAGGGATGGTCAGTGTCTACCAACCCCTAGACAGTTGTAACAGCCAAGGCCGTCTTTCCAACAAGGTAAATCAGTTAGGGAAGTTTATACCTAACCTGGCGGAAAAGGACAATCCGTTACGAGACCTCCTGTTCTCTAGCTATATGACCCAAACAAACCCCTAAGAATATCTTCGCCTCATCCTATGGGTTGGGGCCAGTGGTGTTACAGAAGACTGGGCAGATGTGGGCACCTGTTGCCTATGCCTCATGATCACTAACAGTGACAGAGCTGCTCAGTTGGAAAAAAAGCAGCACTGGCTTTAACATGGGTCTGCGAGAGGTTTACGGACTTCATCCTTGGTCTCCATTTCGAGCTGGAGACAGACCACAAACCTCTGGTAAGCTTACAAGGTGGGCGGGCTCACAGCTGCTGATGCGATATCACGTTCACCCCTAACAAATGGTGCCACACACACTAGAGATGTCCAGATCGAAAATCGGGCCTGATTACGTGTTTTCAGACTCGATCTGCATCGGACGTTACCTCCCGATCAGGACTCGGATATATGTGTGTATATATATATATATTATATATATATATATTTTTTTTTTTTAAATATAATATTGAAGTATTGGATCGGGACTCGGTATCGATACTCAAAATCAAATAACTCGGACTCGTGGGCAAAAAAACCTGATTGGGACATCCCTAACACAGGCTGATATAGGCCTGATGAAGGACACCAACATCACATTGACAGTGTCATCAAAGGTCTCCCAGCAAGCAACAACTACATGGCTGAGCTGCGCGAGCAGTGGCAGACGGACAGTGTTTGTGCAAAAGTCTTGAAATACTGCCTGTACAGCTGGCCAATTTTCGTCATCTATGAGACATTACTGGAATTAAAGAGCAGCTTTAAGTGTACACAACAGTCTTCTTCTGTATGGCACACGGTTAGTTATACCTGCCAACATGAGAAATTATGTACTTGAGAAGATCCACGAGGGCCAAAATGCCGGGACCAGACTCTCTAAACAGTGTTGTGGCCTGGGCTTACTGGTCAGCAAGATAGTTCTTAGGTGTAGAGAATGCTGTAAGGAGAGAAGCAATCCAAAAGAGTGGGTGCTGACCTGTTCTTCCTTAGAGACAGCACTTTTCTGCTAGTGGTAGATTATTATTCCCTTTTTATTGAGATAGCTCAGCTCAGCCCTACCAGGTCTACAGATGTGATAGTTCACCTGAAATCAATGTTTGCCAGACATGGCATCTCAGAGACTCTTGTGAGGGACAATGGCCCACAGTTTTCAGGAGCTGCAATGGCAGCATTTGCATCAGACTATGGCTTTGTCCATGTAACTAGCAGCCCCAAGTTTCCTCAGAGCAATGGGAAAGCAGAGAGCGCTGTCCAGTCAATCAAACCCCTGCTCAAAAAGCCCATGATCCTTACTGTGCTTTACTGGCCTAGGGCCACACCTTTAAGCAATAGCTGCAGCCCAGCCCAGCTGCTCATGGGATGCAATCTTCACACCCCACTGCCTGCCCCACACCGGAGACCTTATGGCTGGCTCTCCCGGACCTTACAGCTCTCTGGCGTAAGAAGAGGGAGCAACAAGAAATAAGGGCGAGAGACTTCAATCTTAGGCACAGAGCGAGAGATCTCCCAGAACTTTCACATGGAGATTCTGTGTAGATCGCTGATACAAAATCAGAAGGATCTCATCAAATATTTGTATGGTGAATTTTGACATTAACCATTTCAAATTTGTAGAACAATATAAAATTGTGTACTTTGAAACTCTTGATCCTGAAAGTATACTTATGACTACAAATTAATGAAATTAAAAATGAGCAAAATCTGATGCAAAAAAAACAGTAGATATAGCCTAACTAAATGTCTTTTAAATGTCATATAGTCACGAGATGGCTCCATTAGCACTGCAAACTTACACTGTGTGCATGATGGCAAATGGTTTATTTTAATGGAATTAGCCCAGGGGTCTTCAACCGGGGGTCCGCGACCCCTAGGGGGTCCGCGGAGGTACTGCAGGGGGTCCCCGAAAATATTTCGTCTGAAGCATTTTTTTTCTCTTCCAAAAATAAAATTTGTCATAGTTAACATAATGTTCAAAAGAAAATTGCTTCATATTCATTTTTAAATAACACATTGTAGGCTACCCATGAATCATGCATGTGATCATGTGATCCCTGCGTAACATTTTGCTAACCTATGCCAAAACACATTAGCATGCATAAATGTACAAATACAGGTCACCACTTCAGCCTGAGCCTGATGTGACATTGCCTCGCAAATTCCATCAGTCCTAGAATAGAGAAGCTCTCTTCCACTCACCAGGTTCAGTGCTCTCACTGGACCTGGTAGCAGATGAGTTATCTTTAATTCTTCGTCCCACTATAATAAAAAATGTGACCCTTGTGATCTTTTTTTATTTGAGTTGGATCATCGTGATTAAAGAACAGTTCCCCCCGTGCGTTTTAGTTAAATAGCTTCGTATTCAGCAAACTCGTTCTTTTCATTACGGGAGATAAATTACGTTTGATTCGTCTGTTCATTGTCGGGACTGATGGACCCTGAACTTTGCAGGGTATTTGTTCAGTGTGATGTTTTGCTTTGTTTTTTATGAAAGACTGCGGTCTTTGCGCTTCAAGGCATTCTGCGCGAATTCATTCATCCAACGTTCCATCACAATAAAACGATAACGACAATCTCATGTGTTTCCTTCTGAAAGACGAAGTTATATTTACACACGAGGAAGAGGCTTTCTGTCTGTATCAGTTTGAGCTAATGAAGCTTTGCCTGAATTTAGCTGAATATATCCAGCTAGTTAACCATTGTATCATTCATTCTGTATTAGGGCGAATTTATGCGACTAAAGAAAGTTGTTACCCCCCTGTTAATAATAACGCCTGTTTAGAATGTGTGCGTTGGTGTGTGTGCGTGCGTGCATGTAGGCACTCATGACTGACGGTCCAAATGACGGCAGGATTTGAGGTGGGCCAGGTGTATGGAGTAAGATTGCTGTCAAAATGTTTTTCTCAACAAGTAATGCCTGTGAATGGGGCAATGACGTATTTTGACAGTTGAGTAACGTGTGCAAAGTTGTAGGCTATCCATAATATTGAGAGGCGTATTGAAATTTTGTACATGTAATTTTTGAATTCGTGTATTTTATGCATGACTGAACTCATTTGAGAACTCACAAATGTTTATTTTATGCACAACTAAATACGCAAGTGTATCAATATACACAAATATTTTGACAGTAATCTTACTCCATAGGTGTGGGGGTCCGTGCTCAGTCTCTCTCACAGCCAAGGGGTCCTTGAGCTGAAAAAGGTTGAAGACCCCTGAATTAGCCTTTATGGACTAATACACTACAGTTTACATTTCTAATGTTACACATTTTTCCACATGATCAGGATTTGCAATTGTTCTTATGTGCACCGACATTAAAAACGACATCAAAATCATTCTATACACTCCTTTAACAAGTTGTACAAATTATGACTAATACAGGAGAAGAGCCCTCTCAAATATTGATTAATCTAGTGTGTGTGCATACATACTACTATGGAAGCCCCTTTTGTGCCACATAAAAAAAAAAAACTCACGTATCTCATTATTCTGAGATAGTATTTCATTATTCTTACATATCTCAGAATAGTGAGATAATATCTCAGAATAATAAGTATCTTATAGTATCTCATTATTCTGAGATAACATCTCAGAACAATGAGATAAGTATCTCCGAATAATGAGATAACAATCTCAGAATAATGAGATACAAGCCTATGTCATAATGAGATCTCAGGAAGGAAGACAGTAAATGTGCGTGTTTGAAAAACACTATTATGAGAATAAAACCACACGCTGACAACACAACACAAAGTAATAGCAGATAGCAACATTACTTAAGATGTAATGACAGGCAGTAAATAGGCCTAGGCAGTCATTATTAAACTAGCAGCTACCAAGGGGCCTTATAGTTGTTGTTGATGTAAATAATTTAACTTATAAGATCTGCTCGGCTATCATTCCTCAGGTGTGAATTTTCCCTACCAACGGCTTGACTTAAATGTGAGATGACAAAGGAGAACCCCTGTAGCTAATCAGGGCGAGAAGGGCTACTTTCAGCTTCAGTATGTTGTTGGGTGACAGAATATAAAGGATTGTGGTGTGAGGGCCCTTCGCAGCCGCTAGCGGCTTTAATACAGCATTATGTTAGGGCTTGAGTACAGCATTGCTTAGCCCACCTTTAAACTCATTAGGCCTTAATGATGAGTATGCGTAAAATAAGATAACAAACACCTGTAATTTGGACAGTGGTTTTAGGTCAATAATCAAATGCCCAGGCAATGTTACTCACAAAGGCCACCAGTCCATTTAACCTAAATCAAGTTAAAACATGTAGCCTATGTAGATATAATCAGTGGAGTGGGCCTTAATTTGAGATTATTCTTCCTTCTGAGCTGCAGTCTGTATCACAGGAAGCCGATGATGCAACCCAACCCCCATGTGTTAAGTTAGCGACCATGGAAATCTTGGTTTGAGAATTTCTCCCTAATTCGCGACAAAAAAGGCACACTGAAAACGTTAACGTTAGTTTGTAATGCACGACTGACCACTTTTATCGTGCAAATAAGTGCAAGGGTAGTTTCGTAGCTAGTTCTAGCATCCATTGTTAATCAGAATCTATGATAGATATATCAGGCAAATCAGCCTTTAGGAAAAGGGAGTTATTGCGTAGCTTTCAGCGCTAAGGTAGCGGCGACGTTTGACTTTGACCAGCAACGGATCCGACTGTAGGCTACTACTTATCGAGATAATTTAAAAGAGTCGAAGGGTTACTAATGAATCTGAATAACACATCTCTCGGTCATTTAACTGTTAACCTAAACAAACCACTGTCATGCCCCTATAGATCACTATTTTGACCGGGTTATGCCATGCCAGGAGATTTGGCTCTAAGAGAAAGTAAACTTGGGGGTAACCGATTTACTCATTTATGTAAGAAGTAACGTTACAGTTACTCCTTTCTATAAGTATTAACGTTAGCTAAATTGCAACACAAACTTATACCGAAGTGAGGAATGGCAACGACTCTGACTGCTGAAGAGGAACAGGTAGGTCATGTTAGCATAGCCAAATTATTAGCTAACGTAAATTCATGCTGCGTCTTACTCACGTTGCGTTTACGACTCTGATTTCTATTAACGTTAGTAGCGTTGGCTAAAATACTAGTTTAATGCAGAGTCTGCTCTAAACAATAGGATGGGTTACGGTTTAAAAGGAGGTATTATGTAGCCAGAAGGCAGATCATTGGAGGCGACTCAGACTTCCATGTTAAATCTCGTTAACATCATTTCGTTTAAAGCCAAGATGTGTCCGTGCAGATGCCTTTGATGTTTTAGTCAAAGATGTTTTCGTATGTCAGTCATAAGGGTTTTTGGACAATGTTTCAAGTTATTCTTTCTGAGGTTGTTAGGAACATGAATCGCAGAACTATTTGTTCAGGCCCCTTCTTATATTAACGTATTTCTGTCTATAGATTGCAGGCACGTCTGCTGTAATTTAAGTGGGCTAACGTTATCCCAGATAGACTTCTATACGTTAACATAGAACGTGAAGTAAGGTAATGTAAACTCTACTTCTCTTTAAATTTAACGTTAACTGTAAGCATAAGCAGTCGATGTATGGTAATATTAGCGAGCTAACAAGAGGTAGTGTTAGCTTGCTAACAAGGGTTAGAATTATAGAAAATCTACTTGCTTACAGTTTAGTTTAGTTTATCTAAATAGTCCACCAATGCGCATCACTGCACAAATGCAGGCCAATGCATTGGATATCCTCGGGCAAGAATCAACATTTATTGGTTAAAGAACATGTCCAGGGTTGAATAAATAATGAATTTGCTCAACATGTTTGTTCTGCATAAACATTTAAACAGTTATCCATTGTTTGTGATGACGCTGGGTATCTCAAAAGTTGGTGGTTATCGCTGCCATTTGAAATAATTTTCATTCCCGTCAATAAATTCCATTACATCACGATGTGGAGGCCACAGATCAAAAGCTTAGACTGTATATAAAAACTGGTCAAAGCTTGTAACGTCACCGATGGAATTTCTTAAACTGGCACTAAGCAACATTCTGTTTTTCTCTCTCACGAGCTCCCTCTAAAGCCCGCTGTATTGCATTGTATTGCACTGCATTCTATTGGAGGCGGTCCGCGCTGCTGAACAGCTACCGCTATTGGCCACGGTGGCGCATTCTACACCGTTCTTTCGCCGTGTAATGACTAATTTTAGCATCCTAAACAGTATGAAACGGATTAATTAAATGGAAAATGTTGCATAGTGGGCCTTTAACAGTGAAAATAAAGCCAAAATCTGGGATTATGGGCGCTGCCAGAGCCCGTTTACGGAGAGCCAGTCCACTCCCTACTATTGTACCTGCAGTTCAAATTGCAGTTCCGTTAGGGGCCCTCGCGAGCAAGTGTAAAATCAACGGGGGCTTTCGGTGCTACACAGCTAAATGTTTATCCATTTAGTTTTAGATGTACAAATACTGACTTGACGTGGAAAAGTGCGGAGCTGCACGCAAACGTCATTGCTGGCATACACAAATTTCAGGTGGATATTGTAAGTTGGTGACACATAGAGGCAGCGCAACAACGTTGTGTGTATTCACGGATGAGTCATTAAAGGAGAAGGCCGGTATGATTTGGACCTGGACTGTACTGAAAGATGTTACCGAGTACAAACATATATCCAATGCCCACCTCCGTTCACCCCCAGCATTCTGCATTAAACCGTTTTTAGCCAAAGCTTTCATTAACCTTACACTGCTAGCCATAGGGCATCACTTTGCCTATGCAGCTAAATCGCTATTTTTACACCATTAACAAGGTTCAAAGTAACTCCACACTTCATTGGTAGACTTCGGAGGGCCCTGACATTTAAAACGAGACAATGAGAATTTTGAAAGTGTACAGGTACTTTATTGAAAAGACAGTGTATAAAGACAGTACCTTCTCAGAATTTCCCGGTCACCGCCATCTTGAAATTAAATTACGATAAGTCGATTGACGAGCTACAACTTTATAAATGTCTTTGGTCAAACTCTTTTAAGTTTCATCATTTGTTGGTGCTTTAGTGCTCATGTAGATGGTCACCATATATTTTCAGATGAAATCCAAGCACTTCAACAGAATATAATTTTCAATCTGTTCCCCTGTTCTATCTGTTCGTCAATCGACTTATCGTGATTTAATTTCAAGATGGCGGTGACCAGGAAATTCTGAGAAGGTACTGTCTTAATAAACTGTACTCTGTAACACCTTTCAGTACAGTCCAGGTCCAAATCACACCGGCCTTCTCCTTTAAGTAATATTGTAATATGCAGCTAGTGGATTTGAACCAAGGGGCCTTGGTTCAAATGATCTTAATTTGATCTTAATGCACATCAATTATGCTTTATTTTTGAAATGCATAATGTGACAATGTTAATTGGTTACAATTAGAAGCATATAAATAGAAATATACTGCCTATATTGCAGTTACAGAGAAATAGGAAGCCCCAGCAATATTATTTTCAGTCATGACTGGTTTATTAAAGATCCGCTCAGAAAGTCATTTTAATTTAAAACCTTAAAGTGTCTATGCAAGGTTGACCACTACTGTGGATCAATAGGTACATAAAACACTCAATATATGTATTTAAATTTTGAAATGTCTGTAAATTAGTTGAAAAGTTCCTTTTTTTAACGTTTTTGGTGATACCGGAGTTTTTCATTCGAATTCGGTGATGACGTAACGTTGGGTATACTTGGAGGAAAGTGGCACTAAAACAGTGGCAAGCAACTGGGGAAGAGGTTTCAAGAACCTGCAACATCTCATATGATGGCCCACAGCCATATAACTTTTAAACAGTCCAACATGAGCGTCTAAATGAGGAATTGGCAAGAATTCATGGCCGTCAAAGCCAGTTAAATGCGTGGACAGATGAGAACGAGTGGAGAGTTGCGACAAGCATTGAAGGTAGCCTACTATCACCAAAATGTTCACTTCTTACCCAATTGTTGCAAATGTTATTGTTTTCGGAGTAAACTGGTGTAATGGGTTAAATATTCCTCTTGCCATTAGTTATATGGAAGCTGATTGATTTGTTCAGTGTAGGCTACGTCCACTATTGACTAGCAAAGATATTTTCTCTGATATGAACCAGTCTACAGTAGTCTGTGGTAAATTGAAGTAGGCTAGGCTACAATGAGCTCCACCTAAATAGTTGAATAACTATTGTTATTACAAAGTTATTCATTTTACAAAGAGTTTTGTGCAAGTGGAGTGTTCGTATTTAATGAGATGCTTTCGACGCGTTTTATAATTTGCTGTTTGGTATGATGTTGTTATTGCTAATCTGGTAGACCAGCTAACTACGGCATTGATGTAGGCTAAACCGTGGAAGTGAAAGAGACGTCATCTTTCTGTTTAGCTACTTGGGAAGTACCCACGAAGCCGTGAGACATTTATGAGTCCTGTTGTTATTAGGTACATGTGTTTATATTTTCTTGTTTTAAAAGAAACAATTACCAGTCTGTGGTATCTACTTTTCACGCTACTTTGGAACTAACGTTATCCACGAAGCTGTGAGATCACTAATAAACGGCTTGGAGCCAAAAGGAGTAATGACTGCATGTGTTTATTACACAACGCAAAAGGGAGATAATGCAACCGTTCAACTGACAATGTTTTCACAATGTAATTTTGATAAATTTTGGTAACTAAGTACTTCTACGTTTTGATGGTGGCCTAGCTGCAAAATCTTAGCCAAGTCCTGAGACTGTACAGTATGCTTTGCAAACGTTGACCCTGCAGAGGCTGGCAATGTCTTCAAAATGTGTTATCAGCGTGATATTGATAACTACGTTTCGTGATTGATTGTCATTAACACCGCTATATGTGGATAGATATGTAGATGTATAGATATGTACCTATTGTCTGTGCTATATTACTGTGAAACTTCCCTTGTCACTTATTTCAAACTCATTAGTTTCAATGGTCGCGGTGGCCAGCTTTGGTCGGTCTATACCCAACGTGACGCAATGGAACGTTGGTGGGAAATTAGAATCATCAGAAATTGCAGTTAAAAAACACCCACTTTTTCATAAAATATACAGTTTTGTGATACCCATCATCATTAAAAACAGTGGATAACTATTTAAATGTTTATTACCAACAAGAAAGTAGTGCAAACTCACTACTCATTGAACCTTACAACATGGCCTTTAAACATTAAACACCACAAAGCTGTAGGGGGAGCTCTGTACAGCAAGCTTTTTTTGCTAGAGGTGTGCTCTCTCACACGTGACAGAGTTGGTGATTGCACAATTGGCTCCATCTCCATGGCTTAAAGATCTAAATTTCATTCCAGATACACAATATTACCATTTCTCTCAAACATTGTTCACAAATCAGTCTAAATGTGTGATAGTGAGCACTTCTGCTTTGCTGAGATAATCCATCCCACCTCACAGGTGTGCCACATCAAGCCTTTTATTGTGGGCAGTATAAGGTACACCTGTGCATTACTCATGATGTCAGATCAGCAACTTGATGTGGCACACGTGTGAGGTGGGATGGATTATCTATATCTATAGACCTAGGGCTTTCGAGATAGAGACACTATTCCAAATCTAAAACGTCCAGCCTGATCTCAATCGGTGTGCTTACATTCATCTTCATTGATCCATTATTAGATTTTTTCTTGTCGTTTTTCCCCCATTGAAATGAATGGAAGAAATGTGTGTGTGTGTGTGTGTGTGTGTGTGTCTCTGCATATGTCACACAATCATTCTCCGTTGTTATCCTAGCGACTGCTAACTGCTAGTTAGCTACTTAGCATTGTTAGCATAGCTAACATTATTAGTATTGTTAGCATTTTTAGCATATATGCTCATTCACATCAGCTAAGTCCACTGAGCACCATTGTTAGCATCATTAGCATTTTTAGCATTATTATCATAGAAGCGAATTAACAGCAGATAACTTCACACACGTACGCACACAAAAGAATGAGCGTTGCGATGGCAAGGCCACCCCGTGGTTTCTGCTAAGAAAATGCAATCTACTTGGGATTGTTCTCTACTTACATATTAGTTAGGCCTACCTAAGCTAATTGTCTGAAGTGCTCTGTAGGTTTCCATTTTGATGGCAAAAAGCCATTTCTGTGGTCTTCCTGTTGTTTTTAGCCTGGCCCCGCCCATATTTCCTGTGTGTACAGAAGATGACATACACACATACGCCTGGCTGCCGCCAATGTAGACGGATTCCGTTGTACAGATATCGCAGGGGGATCGTTTGCACATTGTTCATATGCCTCTACGACATTGGCCTTTCGTTAAATCTATAATTTAAAGCGACACGCCACCGTATTTCAATATTGAAATATGTTCTTGCCCTAATTTAGACGAGTAGATACATACCTGTTTTGTCTCTGTGCGTGCATGCAATCACTCTGCTACTTTGTTGGGATTTAGCTTTACCCAGTTCTTTCAGTTCATCTAAACAGCCTTGGAGTTAGAAACGTCCAAATGCATCCACGTCTTATTTACACACGGGTACAAAAAAGAGAATACACTGCTGCACGGCCGATTGTTTTATGATGATCTAACATGATCCAATTTCCATTGATCTCAGGCCAGTGTCGGTGTATGTCTGTGTTGTCTGGGAATTAATTGGTTAGTTTTATATAAATGTTTTCTTTCAGCAATTTTTGGATTAATCGCAATTAGCTTCATAATGTTTTGGGATTAATCATGGCTAATTTGAATCGTCACATCCACCAATTTTTGCAATAGATTATAGTCATCAGGTCGTGATGCCAATCTTTTCAAAGATTGAGGGCCCTAGCCTGGGCCCGCCCATACTTCCTGTGACACTTCATTGAATTTCGTGAACTAGTCAGTCTGGCCAGACTGCCGTTTTGGAGCTCTTCCGTTTTCCCAAAAAATGGGAACCAATGAGAAACGAGCTTACCAGTGGCGTTTTCTTGCGGAAGCCAAGGGAAGGCAGGCTTACTCACTTTTTTCCAAATATAACCGTCATTTAATAAAAACACGTAATCCTTCTGTGTGGTGTCTGTCGTCTCTTCCTCGTCTCTCTTCATTATTTACTGAGCGTTATATCTAATGTGTAAAACAGCGCCGCTCTAAATGTTACATGGTGAATGAGCGTATTGCAAGGGAAGCCAACTCGGCTTGGCTTCCCTTGGTGAAAAAAAAACGATTAACCAATCAGGTGAGGCTATTGTTAGGCCACTGCTCCCCAGTGATTGGTGAGGACAAGGTCAAGGGAAGCCGTGAACACGTTGGCTTCCACTTAGCTTCACGCCAATCAAATCACAGTATCTTATCATCAACGTCATTGAATGAAATAACGGAAGATTTGTTGATTTGTGTTGTCTTGGTAACTTACCAATGGTAAGCTAGCGAAATTATTAAGCACAATTATCCAGGGTGGAGATTGAGTTCTTGGTAAAAAATAATTTTACTGCCGCTACAACAGCAACTCAAAATCAAATCAGACGGCAGACCAACACCTAAACTGGAGCTCCGTACAGAGAGGAAGAGAGGTTTTCGGAGTTTCAATGAGGACAATTACGTCCGCACTGAGTGGCTAGCTGGCAGCTGGTGAGCATTTACATTTATTATTATATATAGCCTATATTAACAATAAGGAAAAGTGAAAAGCATTTGTGTATATCACATAGGGCATACAAGTCGTTTGACGTGGACGTAAAACTTTACAGCTTCTGATTGAGGACTGAGTGTGTGAATGAATTCGCATCTGGCACTGCCAAATGTGTGCTGTGCATTAGTAGCTGGTTGTGCTTTTGGGAGGGTGGGTGCATGAATGCGATGTTTAGGAGAACTGTGTGTGTGTGTGTGTGCGCGGGCGCACGTGTGCTTGAGTGAATGAAAGAGATAACAAGGGTCAGATAACAAGCGTGTCCTGGTAAAATGATGCTGGGTGCTCTGATGGCTCATTTGACTACATGAAATAGCAACATATAAACTCCAACATACGCATATCTGCCCCACCCCCGTAAAACATACTCAGCGGTTGTATATCACTTGGATAGTTGGCTTCCTCGAAAATTTTCCCCACGCCACGCCACTGGAGCTTATGCATACGTTATCTGAATGAGTTTTCTGGTTGGTTGTAGATTCGTCCAGTAGATTACAGAATACATCTGATGGACGTAGGTTAAGCCCGCCTCCCAGAAGGTGTGTAGTAAGGCAGCCTCGCCAGACTTAGCTCCTAAGAGCTTATCAGTCGTGTTAGCCAGGCTATGAGGGCCCTGCAATATTTTGATAATTCTTTTCGCAGTTGTTTCAGTAAATTTTTTTGTTTCAACATGCTCTTTCTATTGCGGAAACGTCCCAAACTCTAACCAAACTCTAATGCTAATTTCTAATGGAACATGAACTGTGTCGTAACTGCATCATCAGTTGTATTCTGCTCATTAATCTTCACTCTGACATTGAATATCTTGTTCGCTCAATAATTTTAACACATGTAGGGAATATTCCCACATTTAGGGAAAATGTAAGATTTTAAACAGGAACTACTTTCTAACTAGAATGTAGCATCTGATAGGTGTTTGGTAGCATTCCTGTGGCATGCTACCCTTCCAAACATGTATAACTGATTATTTAGGATCTTGTTTTAACTAAAATATTAATCTTGTATGCCTACTAAATTCGATGTTCATGTAACAATAGTCACTGACTGATACACTGCCCTTTGGTGGACAGAACATATACATCTTAGGTTTGATCCCAATTGGTTTGACTGAAGGCGATTTAATGGTCAAAACATTATTAGTAAATATTTAAATATATTCAAATATTAATAAACAAACGTCAAATATGATTTTTGGGCAAAAGTCAAAGTAATAGATGTGGGTTTTTTTTTCCAATTATATTGATGTTTCTTTGCCTTAGTGGTCTGAATGCTAAACTTCTGAGGTGTTAACCACAAATGTATGTCCTTTTCTTTAGGCTACAAAGCAGTTTCTTGAAGAGATTAACAAGTGGACTACGCAGCATGGTGTCTCACCATTGTCTTGGGAGGTGGCCATCAAGTTTCTCATGGCTCGAAAATTTGATGTGTTCAGAGCTATTGAGCTTTTTCACAGCTACAGGGTAATTTTTTTTTATTAGTGTATTTAAAGTCTTAAAAGAAAAAAACACGGTTTGGATTGGATATTATCTAATTTGTGGTCAACTCCAGAGTTAAAATGAGAGAAATAGAGGGGGTGCTCTTCTCTTTATGTGTGCTTACTAGTGATGCGCGGGTCAGGCTTTTTTAAAACCTGCCCCAACCCGACCCATCAGGAGATCCGAACCGCCCCGCCCGACCCGCCAAAAAAATGGTCGAACCGTGACCCAAATCCAACCCGACCCAATGAAAAAAAAAAAAAAAAAAAAAAATTGCGAGTGTGTCTACTGCCGCGGAACCTAGCTACCAGTTAAGCGGAGAGGACTAATTTGGAACAATGGTATCCAAATGACAACGATTTGCGCCTTAAAGATGATGACAACTTCATGAAGGATTAATTAGTCTATGCATGAAACAACGCCAAAAAAACACTAACGATCGATTTGTCGTTTTTATTAAAGGATTGCCAAAAATGAAACACATTTTTCCTGTAGGCCTTCAAGACACAAGTTGTTCCAAGCTGTAACATAATCATGGCATAACAAAGCCAACACAAGTTGTTCCAAGCTGTAACATTATCGTGGCATAACAAAGCCAACAAAGCCGTGACATTTCAACAATCTAAGCTACCAAATTGAAAGTATTGGCCGACTTTATTTATGACATCTGTTTGGAAGCACTGTGAAGGACAGCAATAGAATCCACTGTGCCAGGGTTTAGCCTATTTCGACGCACTTCCAGCACGCCACCTGCTGAACTGAACGCGCGCTCGCTCGAAGCGCTGGATGCAGGAACATAAAGCACCGCTCTTGCCAGCATTGAGAGGAGAGGGAAATCATGACAATGAGCCTTCCAAAAGCCGTAGAAAGTCTCTAATGCAATATGCCTAATTCATTGCGTTTTTACTTTTTTTGACCCGACCCGGACCCACCCGCACCGACAATACTTCTACCCGTAACCGCCCGACCCGCGGGTAAACCCGCAGATATCCGCGGGTTATGGGTTGACCCGCGCAACACTAGGAGCTTACAGTTTCCGCCTAGCACCCTGGGGTGCCCTGCCCCACTATTTGAGAAGCACTGATCTATCCTAATAGATGAATGCACAATTGACCCTTCCACGGACCCGCCCCTTAACGGCAACTGACCAATCCTAGTACAGCAACCGTTGCCAGCCTAGGGGAGCTCTGACAAACTTTCAGTGAGGGGAATATGTCACACGTTGTGCCTATGGAGTTCATTAATCCAACAGTCAATAGATTTTTCCCTTTCCCAAAGCCGGGAAGAGATAGGCAGGATTAAACGTGGACATTGTGGACAGTGACGACCTCACTGGCAATTTAACGTGAGCAAAACCTCTTTTGGTGCATTAAGCTACGTCAAGCCTTTTCTTTATAATGGGTGCCTATGGCGAGGATATTGCTTAACGTACATATATACCTACAATATTGGGATTTTGGTTTTGCTATTTGTACATTAAGCTACATTAAGCGTTGTCACGTTAAGCGTTTTAGGATGTCCCCAAAATTTGTTCTAAAGTAAGTAAAAAGCTATCGATGACAAACTGTTTATGAACCCTGAATGCCAAGCTAGTTAACTGCAAAATATTGTCTCATTCTCATATAATATCCAATATTGTAGCCTATAGACAGCCCACAATAAAATACCCTCATGCCGCTGTGTCGTGTGCAGCATTTTGCAGTGGTCATGCATTTAATGCTACACATGAGATCTGTCATATAAAGTCGCTTACTTGTTGTACGCGAACATAAAATAAAATAATTAAATTATGTGGATAAAACCACTCAGATAAAATTGTGTCTGTCTCTTACATTTCCACTTTTTTCATTCTTTTCAATGGTGGGAACATGCTGGGAGCGAAAGTTTGTCAGAGGTAGCAACAGTTGCTAAGGGGGTTGGGGCTTGTGGAAGGGTCAATTCTTAATGGATTAAAGCATAATTTTTTGTGGATGGGACCAATTAACCCTCCCAACTAACCTCTGGGGGTTATAAACTCTTAGGTAGACATGTGTCTTAATGTTGTAAAATAACTTTTTTGTTGTTGTATCAGGAAACGCGTCTTAAGGAGGGCATTGTGAGGCTTCAGCCACAAGAGGAGCCTTTGAGATCAGAACTACTGAGTGGAAAGTTCACAGTTCTGGTGAGTTAAGTACGTAATTGTGTCATGATGGTGTATCTCTCTTTTTTTTTTTTTTTTTACTTTTTCTCTGCTAAACCTGTCCTGAGTGTTTTGCCTTCCCTGAAGCAAGCTGGTGCTGAAGCAAGCAGACTGTTATCTGCTTAAACATGACTTGCACTCAAACTGAAAGACAAAACTATATACAGTAGATGATTCTTTTCAATGGGAATTGGTACATAATTTGATAAATATAAAACACTGAGACAGATGTATCTGATAGTCTTGAATTTGTATCGATTCAGCTTAAGCTCTTGCTGTGAATTAATTTCAAGAACTTGTATTGCGTTGCTACATCAGCCCATAAATGGCTCAAGTCACACTTAAGTCGCACAAAGACTTGTGACTTGACTTTAGACCTGCCCTTGAGACTTGACTTGGACTTGGGACCAAAGACTTGAGACTTGATTAAGAATTTCCCCTAATTGACTTGAGACTTGGACTTGGAAAAAACATCTCTGCATCAGCCCAACCAAGATTTTTTTCCCCAGCCACCACAGTACCAGTGTATGTAATAAATAATGAATATTTCAATATATTTTATATCATTATAGAATTTCTTGTTTCAATTTCGGAAAAAAAAAATTATATACATAAATTATATATATTATAATGTTGGGGGCAGTGTGTCATGATTTAAGGAAATTTCAGGACCAGATTTCATTCCCAAAAATTGAATTGAATCGAGATCATATCTTGGACCTTGAGCCTAAGTTTTTGTTATTGTGTTCCCTGAAGTTGTTCTCATGCATTGTTCTCATGCACATTCTACATCTGACCCTGACACCCTGACAAAGATATTATTAAAAGGGACCAAGAGGCACGTTGTGAAATCTGGTGCACAAGCAGCACAGGTCCACAGGTAAAATTAGCCCTGATAGCTTTGGGGGGCCCGCCACCTTATATGTCGGAATATAGACAGAAACATCCACAAACCAGTCCGGAAATCTGAGTGGGCAGGGCTTGACCCAAACCTGAATTTTAAAACACAAACTGGTCTGTGACCATGGTATTGCATTTAAAATTTTACTTCCCCTCTGTTGGGAAGTGCACATGCTGATGAAATTTCAGTCTTGAAATCAGCATGATTAAAATCTTTGGTGAGGATGGTGAATCCATCTCCTTGTGCTGTCTGTTGTTCACTGATGGCCTGGTACAGTTTGGTAAGTGCCACACTACAAGATTTGAAGTCAAAAGACAAAAAAAAGATTTTTTACAAATTTCTTCAGACACATTGGTTACAAGAATTGGGCATTTTTAATCTCGTATGTGGCGGAAGCCTGGAAGTCAACGTTTGAGGACAATCTTCATTGCAATTTGGCCCACATATTGACCCTAGTAGGCTAGTGTTGCGTTAAATCAGAGCTGTTTTTTCTTGGCCAAGTATACTTGCAGATACAAGTAATTTGCTATTGGTATCTCTCTAGACCAGTAACAAGGACATCCATCTGTATACGTTTAGTGCAAAAAGCACTATAGACACATTATGGGTATCAAGGCAGGTAAGTGTTTGATGTAGCAGTGTGGAGGATCCATGGAGTAGTATGACTGTGTGTTGTTGATATTATGGCCAGAAATGAGCATCTTATCTACAGTTCAGAAGAGAAAAAACAGTGGGAAAGAAGCTGTTTTTGTATGCAGGGATCCTGGAGGGAGGGCAGTAGGGCACCAATGACAGACAGGCAGACGAAACTGACAGTTGTTCTGTAATGACCGTTTCTAAACTGCCAATACCATGGTTACCGGACAGTTTAGACAAGATTATCAAGTTAAGAATACTGTAATACGGCCCCAGAAAAAGAGTAGTTTGCAAATGCAAGCAAATAATCCACCAAAATGGTCGAGCTTGTGGCCCGATGTCAGATTAATGTTTTAATCTGAGTTTGGTCTTGTGTTTGCTGGTGCACTTTAATGGATGACTTATGCCAGATCTACTGTGGACTGCCTTTCCCGTTCTACACACTGTCATTCCATCTTATTGATGGGTTAGACTGTTTTGTTAAAACAAAATGTTCATGCCTTGGATTACCGTAATTAGTAATGCATAAGTGAATAATTGATTGAATGTAAGAGAAATAAAACCTTAATGCTACACCTTAATAATATTAATGTTTTATGCTATCAATATATATTTTAGATAGTGTTCTGTAATTAAATGCAGTTAATACATCATCCATTGTACATAGTACTTTAGATGTGCTGCATGCTTGTTGTTTAAATTTTCATTGTTCATGCCAAAATGTGTGACAAAAAAAGTGACCACAGCATTACTTTTTCTCACAGAGTGTTCGGGATCCTTCTGGGGCCTCTATTGCCCTTTTCACAGCAAAGTTACATCACCCTAGCAAAACTGGCAATCATATTGTCCTTCAAGCACTGTTCTATCTATTGGATAGGGCAGTAGAAAGGTACATTATGCATTTTATATCATTAAAAACATTATTATAAAAGACTTCTCAGTTTAATTAATAACAACACTTACTATCTAATGTTAAACCTAAGTTTTCAAGATTACCATTTTGTAATGATCGTTGCCTCTTGGATGTATTGCAGCTTTGAGACTCAGAGGAATGGGCTGGTGTTTATCTATGACATGGCTGGCTCCAACTACACTAATTTTGAACTTGATCTGAGTAAAAAGATACTCAACATGTTGAAGGTTAGTTGAAGGGTATTCTTTTTGTGGAAGATCTGTACTTTCATTACAAAGTAACTGCACTGTCTTAACCACACCCACTTCACCCACTTAATGGTTTAGAAAAAGTCTTCTTAAATGGACTGGAAGGCTTATAAGGGGAGGGGTTGCTAAAATGGGGATGCTATCAATTGACATTCATGCCTGATTTTCAGTCACCGACATCTGCAATTGTAGCCTATGTTTAAGAGCTGATTTAGGTGTTTCTCCCATTCCTGTAGAAAAAAATCAGATGCTAGATCATTACATTTCAGATAGATTTTGTCGACTACAGTTTCAATATCAGAAGGGGGGGGGGGGGGGAAGCCTGATAGCATGTAGCATGAAGCATGTAGCCCATCATGTCTATTTTGCCTTTTGATTTTTATTCCCTGAAGTAATCGTAATATTAATTCATAGCCATATTGTTGGTCAGTAGAAGAAAGGAAGCATTTTGGAATATTGTTAGCGAAATAGCCATCATTACTAGCTTGCATGTTGACTCTGCTTGTATAGAATTCACTGAATTAATCTGAAAAGTTTTTTTTCTCAAACAATTCATTTGGAACTGGTAGCTAAAAAACATTTTGCGGTGCAGAACATTTTGACTGCAACTTATGCCAGCTACTGGTGTGCAGTACAGTAGTTTATTATAGTGTATGGAAATGTCCTCAATGTATTATTCAACTTTCTAAGTTTTATACTTTTTAATCTAAATTTTATAAACATTTCTCCATAGACTTTACCTGGGGAAGTGTAGTCCACCTACAACCCATACTTTGAATCTATCCTACAAAAATCTCTTGACTTCCGCCTCTTTGACTGTGTCTATGGTTTACAGTTCTTACTGCAATATTAATGCATAATGTGTGCTATATCTTTTTCAACTTTCTAACTTTTATACTTTTTAAACTATGGCTTATAAGCTATTTAAAATTTCTCATAGACTTAACACAGTGTTGCCGCATCCAATGTTCAAATGTATCTGTTTCTTAAGGCAGTTCTCCTTCAGTGTACTCGGCTGCCATGAATGAAGGCAATCAACGTAGCTGCCTTGGTGTTGCTTCAGTAGGCAACAGGAGAGGCTGGTTGTGCTGGCTGTTTTATTGGTAGGATGTTTTACCAGTTTTATTAGACTGGTTGCGTGGAATCTGTGTGGATCTCTCGCACAGGCGGATGAGACACTACTATTCAATTACTATTTAACTATTTAGTACTGTTCAACTAATCAAACTCTATTTAACTGTTCTGCCACTTTGCATTTGTCCCCACTCCAGTTACGATAGCCACTACAATACTTATATTACTATCAACCTAGTGATCAGCATCAACTGCATTTGCATGCGAACGTGATTCCAATGAAATTATTGTGTGGGTCTCACTCATGGCATGCATGTTTTTTTTTTCTATTTTCTAATTATTACTAAAAACTGTTAACTTTCCTCATAGTCTTAACATCGGAAAGTTGTAGGTTGTACTGGGTGATAACACAATGTAGTGTAGGTTGGACTGGGTGATAACACAATGGGTTGTTAGAATGTCAAGGCAGGTGTTTTATCAGGCTTTAAATAGGGGCTAAGCAACATTCTGTTTTTCTCTCTCAAGAGCTCCCTCTAAAGACCATTGTATTGCATTGTATTGCACTGCATTCAATTGGAGGCGGACCGCGCTGCTCAACATTGCAAGTGCTACCGCTATTGGCCACGGTGGCGCATTCTACACCGTTCGTTCGCCGTGTAATGACTAATTTTAGCATCCTAAACAGTATGAAACGGATTAATTAAATGAAAAATGTTGCATAGTGGGCCTTTAAGCCTACAATCTGAGTCTCTGAAGACTACACATCCTTTTCAACTGTTTCCTCTGCATGCTACTGTTTCAACTTTTTCAAATTAAATGTCCTCCTCATTGCATAATGCACTCTTAAACAGCCAGACATAGAAATCTTATTGCAAAAATGCTTTGATGTTATTATTTATCTGATTTGCACCTAAGAATTTTTTTTTTTTTTTTTTTTTTTTTTTTTTTTTTTTGAGAATTATGAATTGTAGAATAGGATACGTTGCCCTTAATATTTTTTTTTCTTTTTATTACACAAACAGAGCTGGTGTTTGACATCAAATAATGCCATTAACAATGTATTTTATCACATTCTTTCACTGTATTAGCCTTTCATAACATCCACAAATAAATAATAACCTTTGGTTACCTTTGGAAATTGGTAATAAAAAAAACCTGAAGAGCACTTTATATTATGCTCTATAGAGAGGCAGTAGATAGTTTGAAACTTTGAAACTTTTTTTAGTCAAAAAGGCAAAAAATCTACATGAAAATCTACCTGTTCCTTCCCGCATCTATTTCTTAGACATTCAATTGGCTAAATTAGCTGTTTGTATGCACCCATGTGATTTGTGGAGAAACACAGTCTATAAAGTTTAGTGTTATAAGATATGTAATTTTGTTGGATAAGTCTGAATGTGATTTTTATATAATTTTCATTTAGGGATCTAATTCATGCAGACCTATGTTTGTTTGCATATTAGGGCTGTAAAAAATAACCAACATGATTAACCTAACAACCATCAAAGCTACCGTAGCAACCATCTCAAGTACCCTAGCAACCACTTCCACAGTTGAAACCTAGTAGCCAACATAGCAACCAACATGATTAACCTAGCAACCAGCATAGCAACCACCTACCTACCTTAGCAACCACCTCAATTACCCTAGCAACCACTTCTCTGTATATCTCTGACTGAATCTTCCAAAAGTTCACTTCAAATGCGGCTACACCACTCCAATAACATGCGTCTGCCCGCGGATGTGCCTGACGTCAAATCGGGTGTGACCGTGCAACGATATCGGCCGATGACTTAAAAACATTTATCGGCCAACCGATAAATCGTTCTACCTCTACTTGATGGCCACCCCATGCAAACAAGGCTACGGCGCCAACAAGGAAGAGGTGGAGTAATGTTTTGGGCTGGAATCATGGGGAGAGAGATTGTCTTTAGGATCCCTGACGGGGTAAAAATGACATCCATAAAGTATGTGGAGTTTCTCAAAGCGCTTTTCCTGCCATGGTTCAAAAAGAAGAACCGTGCATTCCGCAGCAAGATCATTTTCATGCATGATAATGCACCGTTTCGTGCTGCAAAGAACACTTCTGCATCTCTGGCTGCTATGGGCATAAACAGGGACAAACTTATGGTGTGGCCCCCATGCTCCCCTGACCTCAACCCTATTGAGAACCTCTGGAGAATCATCATAAGGAGTGTCTATAATGGCGGGAGGCAGTTCACATCTAAGCAACAGCTCTGGGAGGCTATTCTTTCCTCATGCAAAACAATTGAAGCAGGGCTGGGCGATTTTACCAAAAATAAAATTTTATTTTTGATTTTTTTTTCCAAAGCTCATAGAAATGATTGACATCAAACACGTCAGTGCCATTATATTGCTGCAATCGTCCTTGAAGTAAAAATACACAAAATAGTAAAGGGAACACTAAAATAACACATTCTAGGTCTGAGTGAATGAAATATTCTTATTCAATACTTTGTTCTTTACATAGTTGAATGCGCTGACAACAAAATCAATTGATTGTCAATCAGTGTTGCTTCTTAAGTGGACAGTTAGATTTTAACAGAAGTGTGAATTGACTTGGGAGTTACATTGTGGTGTTTAAGTTTATTTTTTTGAGCAGCTTATGTAGACACACTGACAATACAAGGTAACTGAGGCACTGAGTCATTCAACATTCAGATTTTAAGTTTTAAACCTTGCATTTCAACAGAATGGGCAGCATGTCTGTTGTAGTGTTAAGCGAGATGGCCTTTCCATCCCACTCTCTTTTTATCATACGGCATGCAGTGTCACGTGTAAAAAGGTCTCTCATCCGTTACATATGAACGTCCCAATTATCTGAAAAAAGAACCACATCATCAAGACATCAGCACAACCCTCCATATTACCAATAACACAATTCATAATATGCTGGAAAGTAGCAGGTGCATTTCGAAGCCCAAAAGGCATAACAGAATAAGAATACAACCCCTTAGGTGTTATAAAGGAGGCAATTTCCCGGGTGCGGTCTGACAAAGGTACCTGCCAGTAACCTTTTAATAAGTCAAGCTTACTGACAAACTTTGCAGAGCCTACCTGATCTATACAATCCTCCATTCTCGGAAGAGGGAACAGATCAGGTTTGGTGACTGCATTGACTTTGCAAAAGTCTGTACAAAAACGCAGCGTAGCATCTGGCTTCGGAACCAGCAAACAAGGACATGCCCAACTGGAACAACATGGTTCAGCTATACCATTCTCAAGCATATATGCAATTTCCTTTTCCAGACACTTTAGTTTATCTGCATTTACTCGATAAAACCTTTTGCTTTTTTGGCTTAGCATCACCAACCTCTATATCATGTTCGATCAAATGTGTACGACCAGGCGTATCCAAGAACAAATCGGGAAATCTATGAATCAGATCAATCAATTCAGCACGATGAGACATGGACAAATGTGCCAGGAACTCACCAAGATTGGAAAGAGCCTCTGAGTTTTTAAGACGGCCCAAAGACGGCCCAACAGTCTCCCCCCGGTTCTTCAGAAGGAGTGGAAACCAAATTAGCAGGTCCAGCTACACAAACTGGTTACGGAACACCGCTTCCTTGTGAACTACAAGGCGACGAACGGGAGTAATAAGGCTTTAATAAATTGACATGACACAGCGGGGTGTTTTTCCTCCGTCCAGGTGCAGAAATCAAGTAATTCTGTTCAGTCACCTGTTCCACCACAGAAAATGGCCCTGAAAACTTGGCCTGAAAAGGAGACTGAAGCTTTTTCAAAACTTTCCGGGTTTCAGTGTCCGGCGCAAAGCATTACCTTAGTTTATTGTGTGACAGTGAAAAACACGAAAGGCGAAGCAGCAGCATATTTTATGTCCCTTACCTGCTAATCTATTTCAAGATGGTGAATGAATGTGGAGCGTCGCCCCTAATTCATGCATATGTAAATCTAACACTTAAAACCAGTAGGAGTACTTGAAATTGATTGTGGTGGTATATTTTCATGAAAAAGCACACGTTTGTGAAGGGGTAATGTAGACTTAGAATATGAACAACTAAAGATGTTGCACATTAGACCTTTAAGATATTTTTGGGGCTTTTTTGCCTTTAATCAGATAGAACAGTAGAGAAATACAGGAAATGAGTGGAAGAGAGATGGGTTAGGATCAGGAAATTACCTCAGGTTGGACTCACACCTTAAGCCACAGTGCCTCCCTTAAGTGTGAGTTTTGATTGCTTGTTAGTGGTACGTTAGTCTAGTGTCTTGAACCCATGGTCTGTGGTGGGTTGTTGGAGATAAGATAATAGTTAATTTGCAGGAGAGTTTTCCTTTTCACTGTTCATTTTGACTATTCTTAGGGTGAGTGGAAGGTTGTTCCAGTGTTTATAGTCATCTTCAATATTTCATAGTTGTGGTTGAGGTGTTGTTGGAATAGTGTTGTAGCGATTGGAATGGTGTTGTTGGTAGGCAGGGCAGAGGTGTATTCATCAAATGCACAAGCAAATGCCTGGAAAAACAAGGAAAAAGTGAGATTGAGAGGAAAAACAAAAAATAATCAATAGGTATTCACACTGCCCAGCTTAGACCTAACTGCCACCATTCAGCCCTCACCGCATGAATTCTTACCTAAATAAATATGTCCAGTACAGTATGGCCAATAATCCATTTGCTCAATCGGTACCACACATCACCCACATTAAATAATGGTATCAGTCACCAACATCAGTCAGAACTGAAGAAGCTTTCTGGATAGAAACCGAAACGTCTTCAAGTCCTGTTGCCTTAATTGAACACTATGACATCTGATTTACATTTTTTGTGCTACCTACGTATGAAACACTTATCATCTGAAATAGCAATTTCTACCAAATACTAAAGAAGTGTTGTGTAAATTTTTTGTCCAGAATTTGTCTCTTTTTTTTTTTTTTATTATTATTATTATTTTTTTTTATAACTTATAATCAAGCTAAGTAAAACTCAGATGCAGTGCTTAGAAACATCAATTTGACATGTCAGTGTTATGATGAAATTTAAGATAATCATATCATTCTTGTTATTGTCATTAATATGATAATTGTTAATATTAGTAGTACTGTAGTAGTAGTAGTAGTAGTAGTGCATTCGATTAACTTTTTGAGATGTACCTTATTCTTTAGGGTGCATTTCCTGCAAGACTGAAGAAAGTGTTCATTGTTGGGGCGCCAGTGTGGTTCCGTGTTCCATACAATCTTTTGAGTCTGCTGTTAAAGGAAAAACTAAGAGAAAGAGTAAGTATCTAGAAACCGAATAGTATTTCTATGTTAATGCTTGTGGATGGGTCATGATTGCATGCAGAGAAAATAACTACTGACGAGAAGTATTTGACAATTAACTATTGGTACTATCAGTAAATTCTTGGGGTAACGATACAGATTCACTGGGTTCTGACAGCATTTTACTTGCACATATGTAAGTACGGCAATGAAACTTGGTGGGCATGCAGCTCTACTCGGCTCAGATAGCATTTAAAAACAGATACCTCGATTGACTTGATTGATGATGTAATCAGATTAACTCGCCAATATTCCCTTTAGCAGTAATGCTCCTGAATAAAAAAAACTACTACATTTATTACCTGAGTCAGTGCTGTACCCAAATTGCATTCTATAACCTATAACCTAAGTATTTTCTGAAAACTGAAGTCATAATTTAAAGTCTTCTTTCCTAAATTTATTACGGAGAAGGCTCTCCGGAGAATCCAGTGAAACGAACTATAGCCCTTTAGTTTGAGGATATGAATGAAAAAGACCAAAATATGTCATAAAACATAGGCTGTATATCAAACCGGCAGCTAGGATTTATGGGGGGGAATTAAATGCTGTATGAGTCAAATTTGGTCTACCTTGCCAAATTTGGTCTACATTGCATGTTGCAACAGTTATGTTTAATACCTACATTGAATGATTACACAGCATTCTCAGCCAGTGAAACAAGCACGGCATGTTGAAATAAATTTCTTATGCTCATCATAAACAGACCCCTGGAATAGTCAAATGCAAATACTTTCTTAAAATAGAAACACTGTGACAAATATGTCATTTTTGAGATTTTGAAAGGTTGGTAGAGATCATAAAAGTAATGATTAGGTTACTGATGATGCAGCAGTGCTGTGTTTAGCCTTCAACACTTGTTATCTGAGTTATGCATGCACGTTGTCTAAGTCATGCATGCACCCAAGTCTGCAGGTAATTGTGACTTCGGGAATTACCTGGTTCATATGCCTTTTTAAGGTCAGAGGTGTTTGGTATTCTTTACACACTGAGGACGGCTCTATGACGAAACGCCCTTGTAGTCTGGGCATGGTGCAAAAAACACTTATATCTTTAGAAGAAGCTAGTGAGTGTGGTTTCTGTCCCCTGACGACCTTAAGAGGTGCATCAAAAAGGCGAAGCACAGCTATAACCCGAAGGTGGAAGAACAACTCTGAGCCCAAATGCGGCAGGGCATCCAGGCTGACTACAAGCACTGACTACAAGCCCAACAAATCCACTCTGGCAGCAAAGGATGTGTCCTTCCTCAATGAGCTAAATAACTTTATGCTCGTTTTGACAAGGACAGCATGGAAAAAGCTGCCACAACCGTACCTGCTGATGACCGTCTGACCCTCACACTCACCATCACAGATGTTTATAACACACTGAGCAATATCAATGCCCGCATTCCTAGACGAGTACTGAGAACCTGTGGCAGCTTGCAGGGATCTTCGTAGACATCTTCAAGACCACCTCCATAGTTGAGCGGCTGGTCCTGGCACATTTAAACCGGCACTAAGCAACATTCTGTTTTTCTCTCTCACGAGCTCCCTCTAAAGCCCGCTGTATTGCATTGTATTGCACTGCATTCTATTGGAGGCGGTCCGCACTGCTGAACATTGCAAGTGCTGTATCTACCGCTATTGGCCACGGTGGCGCATTCTACACCGTTCGTTCGCCGTGTAATGACTAATTTTAGCATCCTAAACAGTATGAAACGGATAAATTAAATGAAAAATGTTGCATAGTGGGCTTTTAAAGACATGTCTGCCACCCTCACTGGACCCTTATCAGTTTGTTTACCATAGCATTAGATACACTGAGGATGCAGGTCCCTCTGGAACTGGATCATGGATTTTCTGACTAACAGACCACAACATGTTGAGTCAGGCCCTAACTGCTCAACCACCATTACCCTCAACACTGGAGCACCACAGGGCTGTGTGTTGAGCCCGTTCCTCTACTCCCTCTTCACCTATGACTGCAGGCCTGTGTATGGATCCAAGGCCATCATAAAGATTGCAGATGACACCACGGGGATTGGACTCATCAGTAACCATAGCACTATGACTACCACAACCTGGATGAATGAGAATCTTCCATATGTCCACTGACATGGTCAGCTTCTACCACTGTGTGATTGAGAGCATCCTGACTAACTGTGTCACAGTCTGGCATGGAAGCTGCTCTGTTGCTGACCGCAAAGCATTACTTGAACTCCTGTCATTGAGGGTGTCTGCAAGAAGAAATGTCTACAGCGGGCTTGTAGCATTCATAAATAATCCTCTCACTTATTGTCTAGACTACATATCTTCTCTTATCAATCTGTACAGTACTACACAAACACACACACACACACACACACACACACACATACAGTATATATATATATATATATATATTACATTTATTGTTACAATTAAGACAAGATCAAGCAAGACCGTATATATATTTAATGTTTCATTGTCATAGCCTGTGTTATTCTTATTAAAAGAGAAACAAATCAGAAACATATACAGTTAGCAGTCCATATTAGAACCATGTTTTAATTTTTGTTGTAATAGCCTTGGCTGGCTGACCTTACATGCTTATCCAGCATGGCAGACCTTATGTGATGCAGAACCCATTTCAAGAAAAACTGTCCTCATTTCTTGCTTTAAAGGTCTCATTCCATCATATTTTCATTAATTTTGTGGTGGTCTCTTGTCTAAAATAATGTCATGAGAGTTGGTTTCGACAAAAAATATGCTGTGGTTGTCTTGTTTCAAGCTATTTTAGTTAGGTGAAAAGGAGAGCAGGGACAGCTTGAGAGGATTCTAATGAATATTAATGATATGCAAATATATCGCCTCTGATTGGCTAACAACACTGTGACGCTCCCTCTAGTGGGTCTGTCTGCAGGCAGCCTAACATTTTGTTGAGGGCGGGTTAACTGCATAGCTAATGTTCAAATTGATGTACATTTGTACGGCTTTTCCGATTCGCTCGTTTTTCCCGGCAGTTTTCTGTCACAGGCGAATACAGACTACAGGGGTAGGAGAGCATTTTGAAGTTGAGCATAGAAGTACAACTTGGGCTGACCTTTGGTAGTGTAAAAACATCAAGTGTTAAACGGTTTATTTTGGAAGGAGACCTTTAATATCTGAACTGTTGTTATCTAAATGAATAGCTAAACCCACCTATTCTCTACATATGGTAGAAATTCTATTTAAATTTTCTGGTGGTTTGCTTGATAATTTTTTCAATTGTATTTTAGGTGCAGATGGTCAAAATAACGGATCTGTCTCAGCATCTTCCACGAGAGTGTCTTCCTGAACATCTAGGAGGAATTTTGCCACTAGATGCTTTTGGCTTAAACAAACAGTTACTTGCAACCCAGGATGGGAAGTCTGACCCTGTGGATGAGCTAGTCAGCATTCCAATGGATGGTGTTTCTATCCACACTGCTGGCTTAGAGGCCTTTAGACTTCAGGAGCTAATGGCCCATGTAAGGTCACTGCAGCGAGCTGGCATCTATACAGAGTATGAGGAGATACGCAAGGAGCCTCCACTTGGTACTTTCCACTGTGCTCTGTAAGTATGTAATCAATGTGTCCTGTCGGCTAATTTGAAATGAATAGTAATACTAGAGCTAATGCTTTTTGTCAATTAATAGGCATGTAAGATAAATAAATTACAATATTTATTGTAATACAACAATTGCTGCCTGGGCATTGAATGGGCCATCCAGAGGTCAGTTATTTCTGTATAATCTCTGCTGTGAATGTATAATGACTTCTGTCAATGGCTCTGGAGTTTTTTTCTCAGATTCAAATCTGCCTATGGGTGGAGATTAACTGATCAAATATATACACACACACACACACACACACACACACATATATATATATATATATATATATATATATATATATTTTTTTTAGATTAAAAGGAGATCAGTTGCATTCTAAAGAGTGTTCCGAACCTGTGTTACTAACCTGTATTATTTTTAATCCCAAACACAGTTATGTTAATGTGTTCATGACAAATCATAAACATTAGCCACAGATCATTGTTTAGCTGCATTTTGCAACTTTTCTGTTGTTGTTAAAGCTGCAGTGAACAAATTAAAAAACACAGCAAAAAGTACCGATAAGAGTACTGTTAAAGTACTGAACTGATAAGTGGTATCGATAAAAGAAGTAACACCATTTAAACCATAACGATATCCACCCCTAGGAGAGAGGTAACAGTTATGCCAAGAGCAACAGGGGCAAGGAAAAACTCGGTGACTAGGTTTCTCTAGTGTGAACATATCACATCTTATGGAAGACCTTAGTACTTTGTGTGCAGGTTGTTATTTGGTGGGACAAAATGTTATCTACCTGCTCCTGTTGTCTTCCGGAATGCTGGGGATCAAACAAGTGTGCTGGAGGTGAAATCCTTTTATAAGAGGCGGTCATGCTCCAGTAGGAAGGCGCCAATTAAGGCCGGGGTGTTTCATGTTTATTTATCTTTGTAGTTCTGCTGTTATTATAGTACTGGTTATGGATCAAGAGTGCACAATTGCAGTGTATTGGTTGAAATATTGAGTCAATGGATTAATTGATTTATGAGCGGGATATAGTTGGGACCTATGTGATATAATGTAAGCGGACGGGAATTTTGGTTCTACTGGCGGCTGCCTGTGTTGTGGGAGGACCCTGTCTGTGTAAAGGTACCTTGTGGGCATTGTCCCTATTTTTTTTGATTATTCAGTGTTTTGTTTATTTGTGAATGATGTGCTTAACCCTGCCGGTGGGCTAACTAAAAGGAAAAAAAAAGAAAAAAAAAAACACATCTGCATTATCTGTTTTCTAAGCCTGGGTCTTACTCAACCACTCAGACACACTCCATTACAATATGTGTTTGTGTTTGTGAGTGGGTATGTATGTGTATGTAAGTAAAAAAGGTAATATATGAGCTTTGGAGGGTGAATACGTCCAAAGTCAATGTGGTGTGTGTTCAAAGTTTGAATGGCTTGGAGATAAAAACTTCTCTGGAGTTTCAAGGGCTCGAAAAAATCACTAGTCCGCCGTCCCGGGGCTATTGAATTTTCCACTCGGGCTACTAAAGTTTTACAACCCCTACCCGACAGGCTGCCTTTAAAAGTGTACTCCTTTTGTTGGCGCGGTCGCTGGTTGAGAGGAAGACTATACCTCTGTCTGTCCCATACTCACTCACTACACTTGCTCACTCGTAGATCTCAGCTGCAGACCCATGAGCTACTGTAGCCCTATGTTCATTACGAGTAGGCAAGGCTACGATGGAGAGGAAAGGGAAAATAGTTTTATTGTCTACATATCGCCACGCTTTCCGAGGTGTGGAATTCAATTTAAGTTTCGCTAAGTTTTAAGTTTTCACTTGCCACTTAATAATTTGATTTATTTTATTAATTTGTTGACACAGATGGATTATGGATTTACAATATTTTAAGTCTGTTCAGTCAAAAAACAAAGGCCAGAATGAAGGAGGGACAGAGAAAGAGGGACAGTCCAGCATAGATAAGCAGGCAATCTCACAAAATCAGGCCACAGACACACAGCAGCCAGACAGCACAGACACAGAGCAGCAGGCCACAAAAAGAAAGAGTTCTAATAAATCAGAATATAAAACAAAAAGAAAGCACACATTTGTGGTTACATGGACAAAAGAATTTCCTTGGCTGGAATATGACCAAGTGAAAGAAAACAATGTTCTGTAAAGTGTGTTGTTAATTTCCCACAATTTCTGACTCCACCAGTGCTTTTGTACTTGGAACCAATAATTTAAGGAAAGACCCATCAGAACCCATGATAGTTAACCAATAAGCTATTTCTGAGATTCACTTGGCTTGGTACAATGTTTTATGTGATGTGTTTAATATTTGTTATTTACATAAAAAAATTGGGCTAGTTAATTTCATTTCGGGCTACCGAAGATTTAAAAAAAAATTTAAGCCCTGGTTTGAATTGGTCAGACAATTTGAGTGCAAAGTTTTTACGAAATGCACAGATTTAGTGTTTGTGTGTGAGTGTGGGCATTTTTTAGGGACGAAGTGGATGTATAGATGGTGTGTGTTTAGTTCTAATGGTTCCCAACGGGGGTCCCATGGGGGCCCCACAACTTTTTTCCCCAAGGAGAAGCTGCAATGTACCCAATAACCACCAGGTGGCACTCGTGAGCACTGGCTTTAGTGAAGGTGTTTCTATGAGCTAAGCAAAACTGGGTCTTATAAATGATCAGATATGCAGATTAATGTTGAAGACATTTTTTTCAACTCAATCACCTGTATCTAAAAAAAAATAGAATGCCGACTTCTGACTCATTACAGTAGCCTATATCAGGTCACATATTTATATTTATACACACATATTATAGCAGGATAGCAGGGCAGGAGTTCGAGCTAACGTTAACGCTAGCCGGCCACCAGTCCCATCCAGGATTTTGTGCATTTAGACACATGATGTAACTTACACTGTCTCAAATGAGTATGTTATCAGGTTCATGTCAGATTTTGCATGATGCTGCTGATGTTAAATTACGAAGGGACTTTTGATTTTTGTAATATATTGAGACAGTGAAATAATTAACTTTTATGATTGTAATGTCTCATTACAAAAACAGAAATGTATCATAAAGTGCATTGTCAGATTGGGCTAAAACTTTATTAACCAACTTTAACCAAATCACCATATCTCTTTTTTTTTAACAATTGATGTTTATGGATGTTTAATCAGAATGCATATAACAGCCAGCTTTTTTTTTAACAGGGCAGCATATAATCAGGAAAAGAATCGGTATGCAGATGTTCTTTGTTTAGACCAAACACGTGTTCGTCTAAAAGCTCGAAGAAATGAGGTTTGTTGATTTTAATTGATATTTTGTTTAATTGATGTTTTTTTTCCACTAGTTATCCAAAAAACATTTAAAGGTCATTTCATATAATTATAAAAAAGACACTAGGTCTGTGGCTATGTTTTATTGGTTTAATACAAAATGTTTTTTTCAGTCATAAAGAGACATGCCTCAGAATTTTATCTCTATCAGGGGGAAAAAATCCTTAAATAAAGTCATATATTTGGTTGGAATTGGGCACTCTGGTTGAAGAAGAATATGTTAAACACATACAGTTGTGGATTAAAAAAACAGTACATTATCTACACCAGCTAAACTATAGAAATCGACTTCATATGGTAAAAGTGTTCAGACATTTTAATAGCAACATGCAGAGAGACAGCAATAGCATGCCAGCAGTTAGTCATTGCGCAATCCATGGTGAGGCTCAGCAGGCTGCTGCCTCATCGCTTGCCTCTTCTTAGTATTTGAACGGTAAATGTGAATAATTACTATTTTGAAAAAAAAAAAATATTTAAAAAGGTTGAAGTTAAATGGAAAAGAACTTTAAAGTAGGCTATAAATCAATGAATAAATAAAAACATTTAATTGATTTTTTTACATTTTTTAATGCACTGGCTTCCCTGACTACATTTCACTGATGCACATAATGCGGTCCTTGTAGACCTACAGTACTAATAATTTAACTTATGACACAAAATATAGACATACTTATGCGTCATTTAACTTATGGCGCAATATAGACATTTCCTACCTACCCTGCTGAAGCTAAACTAGCTTGTTTGTCACTGTGAAACCTCACCACCATCTGTGCCTTCCCACCAACTATCTGTAACATCCCTCAACTATCTATATCCAACTTTTCCTCTTCAAAGTTTTCTAAGCTTACAAGAGCAGCAGGCATTTCCAATAGAGTCAGATTAGTGTTGATGGGTGGAACAAGTCATTGACAGATTACAGTTCAACATAAAACTGAAGTCTTTCCAAAAGGAAGGGAAACAAGCTTAATTCACATGGTGGTGCATGGAATTGCATAACTTATAGATATAAAGTCTATAAACCGTGTATGTATGTGAGTGTGTGTGTGTGTGTGGTTATATGAGCTGTATTTTATTTTATAAATAATTTTATTTTATAAATAACTTCTGACCACTTTGACATTTAAAAGGTGTTTAAAAACTAGTACTTTGTACTTATTTTACATTCATTATCACTGTGCCGTTTTGATTTTCATTTAAGCACATTTGTTCTGCATTTTGAAGCAAGGGTAAGGACTTAAGACCCCATTATGCATTATGCATTGCTATTTTTAATTATTGTGTACTGAAAGATTACTGTGTGTGATATGTGCTTTTATAAATTGCTTAGTTATGATATTTGATGTTATTTTTGTTAGTGTATGTAGTATTTTTGTATTGTATGTTGTTAATTGATAAAATGGCTGCCAAAACCTAGGATAGAAAGACATAGGAAAAACCAAAAAAAAGACAAAATGACCAAAAAAAAAAAAAAAACATGCTGATGAATGAATGAAAAAAGATGTGCTGTATGTGTTGAATTCATAAAATGTTATTTCTCTTACAGAGATCAGACTATATAAATGCAAGCTTTATGGATGGATACAAACAGAAGAATGCCTATATTGGCACTCAAGGTGTGATTACAATTTTTAAAAAATGTTATCTTTAAAGTTTTAAAGTTCATGAATTTTGGGGGGCAAAACATTATATATATATATAGAGAGAGAGAGATGGATATATATATATATATAGATGGATGGATGGATGGATGGATGATAGATATATGGGCTCAGTCATGCTTCTGCTAGCATTCTGCGGAACTACACAGCTGCAATAATAACCTCTTAAGTCTGTGTAACTCCATCAGTGTTTAACTTCCAGGAATTAAATATCCCAGGATGTTGCAGAGTAAGGATCAGATGGAAGCTTTTGACAGATAATGTTGTTAAGGCTTGAATACTGGTGAGATTGAGGCAACAGCTAGATTACATTTTTGAAGAGGCTGTAAAAAATAAAGTTTTATATGGTTCCTTCTTTATAGCATCATTCAATACGTTCAAATAACAAATATACAGATGAGTGCATTTTTTTTTTATGAAAAAAAAACCCCCAAGAAGTAAAGTATGTGCGATATCTTTTTAATTAATTAACACTTTGAACCCCTTTCATGGGTTGTCTAAAATGCACTTACAAAATGGTAAATAAAACGCAAGAGAAACTGTATTTTACTACGATACTTAGGTTGGAACATTCATGAACTCTATACCACTCGGTGAGTTGCAAATATTTTAAAACAAATGTGTAGGATTGTTTTAAGGATAGAAACAATTGCCCAACGCTAGCCATTTTGAAGCAGGCACAGGCGATTTTAAAATTTCCCAAATAGCCGAGACTGGAGCAATTATCAAAAATGTCAGTATCAACTACTTTAACTTGTTAACTTTGATAGCCCTAGTGGGAATGAAATAACAAAACAAGTTACCATTAACATGACAATAACTTCATTACTTTTACTAGCTATAGTAGCAGACTTTTTTTGTTTTGACCAGTAAAATCATATCTGACATATTCAAGGAAACTTACCTGTATGTGTGATGAATGAGGTGGCACTGTGCCTAGTTGCCAGATGAGGGGAAAAAAGGCATGAGCGAAAGCACAGGTCTCTTTAGGTAACTGACAGATTCACATTTTGAGTTTTTTGCATGTCAAAAAAAATCAGTAAAATGCAAGATGTAGGCAGATTCAATAACATTTACAAATAATTTTGATAGACCACATTTGTTCGTAGCCTATTCTGCTAAACACACGTATCATTTAGGATTACCATAATGTTTGTTGTTGCGCACTGATATGTGCTTGCTGCAAAACAATCCAAGAAATTCCCACCATGATATCCATCACAAGGATAATTGTAATAAAAAAGCAGGCAAGTGTAGTTTATTGCCTAATCTGTGTTTTCACAACAACTTACTAAACTTTCAGGTAATGCAGAGTTATTGCCCATAGTAATAGATACAGCCTGCTTTGGTGAGCTTATTGGAGAGGGTTGGTGAACACATGCACTTATTGGTATCAATCACTTGCTGATGCAGTGTTATAAATAATAATAAATGTTTAAATAAAAATAAACCCCTAATAAAAATATGAATGGGTTGGCATTTGGAGTGTTAAAAGGACCTCAAACAATGCTATAAAAAATACATCATATTTCCTTGTCCATCTTCATCACCCAAGTCATTTTGCTATTTGATGTGCTATGACACACTACGAATTTTCTATTTCAGGTCCACTCGAGCGAACATATGGAGATTTCTGGAGGATGGTGTGGGAACAAAATGTTCTTGTAATTGTTATGACTACAAGGTATGCATTAAAAGTCCAAAGCAAACATTATGTAATCTAAGATTTAGGCTGTAGGACAGGAGAAGACGGAACAGACAAGACACTGATTTTGTACATTTATGTTTCATCAGTGCTCTTTAAAATAACATCTATAACAAATTGACTGTATATCTACAAGCCAGCAAACTAAGGAATTGGTACAACAAACTGATTAGCTCCTTTTGAAAATTAACCATTTTTTCCTGATGTATTTTAAATGCATGCGAGTTGTCTACATGTGTGTATGTTGGCTTCAAGGTGTCAATGTCAGGAGTTATCCCAATCTTATTCTATTGTTATCCCTTTATTATTTCTGGGCTGGCCAAGCTTAATTAAACCAAGATTCAAACCGTATTCAAAATTTCAGTGATATCTACTGGCCGAAGTAGAATGGATTGCTGATTACTATTTAGCTCCAGGTGAAGTTACAAAGTATCTATTTAACCTTGACAGTAGCAAGTATTGTTGTATTCGAGGCAACATTTGTAGGATATTACCTGCATTGTGGTGACTTCAGTGGCTAAATGGTTTATCATTAGGTTGTTTTTTTTTTCAGTAAATTAGAATCTCATGGAAAGTTGATTTATTTCCACAGCTCCATTCAAAACGTTAAACTTTCATATATTTTAGATTCAGGTCCCACATCTTAAACAATTTCAAATATTAAGTTGTTTATTTGTACATAATTTCGGCTTCCAGCTCATAAAACCCACAAAACAGGAATTCAAAATATTTGAATACTGTGAAGACATCACCATTTACTTTTTCCAGGAAAAAATCAGGATCACATAAAATCAATTAAAATATGTTACTTTCAAAACAATATGTCAATCTTCAATACTTGGTTGGAAATCCCTTGGGTATCCTGTAGCGTTGCCTGGGAGTTAAGAGGTTTCCTTGATGTTTGCTGTCAGCTCTTCTTTGTTTTTCAGTTTGGTAGCCCTCATTTTCCTCTTGATAATACCCCATAGATTCTCAATGGATGTAGCTACGGCGAAGGCAAAGCCGTGCATCAAGGGAGTGATTGTGATAGTTTTCTACAGGCCTGATTTTAGATGAGAACCAAAGAGTCTTAAAACAAAACAGCATTTGTTTCACCTTTGTCATCCTAATGTCAAGTGTACTACTAGAAAAAAAGCACATCCTCATTTAAATTTGAGAACAGCAACATGTTATACACAATAACAAGTTAGGTAGGAAAACTAAAGACAAAACAAATAAGGGCACTTCACAGTTAATTACATTACCTGCCAAGATGATTTTTGTAATTAGAGAGTTTTTCTTGTCCTATATAGTTTCAACTTTATCGTTGTTTACTTCTTGTAGTGCCTTAAATGGGCATCAAGGGGAATGTACTTTCCTGGTTTGAATTGTGTCCCCCTTTGTATATTGTGAGGTCCCATATGCCTTAACTGGATATTCACTTTTTTAGTTGTTGTATTGCTTTGATGTGGAGAGTACTACTTCTAAAAGAGGCCTGGATGCAAAATAATAAGCCAGATGTGTCAAAATTCCTACTATCACAATTGAGCTTGTGATGAGGTGATTGAAGGTGATGAGGTGCTAGTAATGTTGCCAGGTGACTCAAGCAAATTGTTAGCAAAAGGGCAAAGCCCGTTTGAGATCACATGCAAGATTGGTGGGAATGACAGGAGTCCACAGCCAAGGTGCTTATGATTCATTGTGCCCCAGGAGTATGATGAAAGTATTTAAATTTGAATTTAATGTTATTGATACAGTGATTATACAAGTCATGTCTCATAGCACTTCACAGCAGAAAACACCCGTGAGCAACAAAGGTACCAACAGATGGCGCTCTTGACCTCATCCATCTTCCCCGTGCTTATCAGGTAGATATGCCTGTACGGCGTCTTATTAGAGTTTGACCGAAGCTGGCTCTGGGCACCATTAAAAGGTCCATGAATTGTGCAGTCCTGTAGTATTGGTACCCAAGAAAGATAGGCCTTCCGGTTCTGCCTTGACTTTAGGTACCTAAATTTAACTCATATTCAACCCTTCATATTTATGACCATATAGACTCTCTGGGGCCTGCAAAATGGGTTATCACCTTGGATCTTGCAAAAGGTTATTGGCAGGTACCCCTTAATGATGCTGTGAAAGAGCTGATTGCTCAGGATGCCCTGGGGTCTCTATCATCTCTCAAAAATGTCTTTGGGCTACATGGAGCCCCCACAATGAGATTAATGGAGCAGGTGTTGTCCAGAACTAGTGGCATATCTTGTCATCATGTACAGCGCATCATAGGAAGGTCATGTCCTGCATGTGAGTGATGTTTTGGACAGGATTAAGTTTGAAGTTGCTGTTTCTGAGAACTTATTTTATAGCAAAAATATCTGGTCTGAAAGGAAAAAAATCTGTGACTGCCTGAAGTACCACAGCTTCACCCGTAGATCCATTCTAACTGGTCGATAAGCTATATATACAAAGGCTTTTAAGAGATTTTGTGTAATTAGCATTTTACATTAATTTCTGTAATTAAAACACGCTTTAGATTACAGCCAGTGAAATTAGTTAAGCAGGGGTGTTTGTGCGCCGAGTCGGCAACCTACATTACAGTTGGCTAGACAGTTTTAGACTAGGCAAGGCAAGCGAGCACAGAGAATGTGAAAAGCTCCAAAAAAAGTCCAGTTGCCTATTACTGAACACCATGAATACCATGAATAGGATGAATGAGAAGCTCCACAGATATCTTAACCAAATTTGATACCTGGATTCAAGAACATGTTCTGTCTACTCTGAATGATTTGTGTCTGAATATTTAATGCTCTGACCACCAAAGCGGTCTAAAATGTTATATCTCAGCAACACTTTGCCCAAACTCGATACACCCTGTTCTGATTACTCAGAACAATGTACTTGAAATGTACTTCAAACACTTTCTAAATGTTATAAATGATTGCATATCATGATTATGATATTCACATTATGATATTCATTTGTCTAATCCACATTTCTAGAATAGTGCTAAAGTAAAGCCTTTTCTGATTAATAACAGGCTCGCTATTTTGTCCATTTGATGGATATGCGGTACATAGTGGGATGTCACAGATTGCAGTGCAACTTGGAAGGGTCCTTCACATACACACAGTGTATGCTAGCACACCAACTACTGACTGATTTTTGGTTCCACATAGGTTTGCAGGCCTAATGCAGATATAATGTGAATAAAACTGTCTGGAAGATTTCTGTGTCATTAAATCAGGTCATTTAAATGAATTTTTTTTTTCATATATTTTCACCCTTCTCTTCCCTAATGTGTCTTAAAAAATCCAGGACAGAAGAGGGTGGTAGAAGAAAGTGTGGTCAGTACTGGCCCTTGGAAGTGGGTGGGCAGGAGGTGTATGGCCACATTGCAGTAATCAACCAGAGTGTGGACAAGCATTCACATTACAATAAAACCACTCTAGAGCTGCACAACACTGAGGTAAGGTAAAGTTCCTTAAAAATAATAAGTTGTTCTTTAATTCTAACAGTGATCTTTTTATCCCTTTCATTACTGTTTCATCTGTCAATTCTTGGTTCATTCATGTAACAAAACTATATGTGGTCTATGATTACCGAGCCTTGATTATTATGTTGTCTTGGGCAAGAATGATGGTGATTCATAGTTTTTGTGCCGAACATTAAAAACAATAGTAATAATAAAAATAAGTTAATTATGTTATTTGTGCAAAAGTTTGGGCACCCTAAGAGTTTCAAAGCTTCAGATTATTTTTACAAGGTTTCAGACCTTAACCTCTTAAAATGTGAGGCTGGGAAGCAACTGTCAATGGTAAATATTGTCTGGTGCAAATTTCAAAGCTTTACAAATACTCTTGAGTCTTCAAACCTTGTGCATACAAACCTGTGCACAGACGTTATTTTTTATTATTATTATAGTTTTTAATGTTCGGCAAAAAAACTATGCCTTAATGTTTGCTGAAATAATTGTTAATTTGATCTATTTCATAAAGAGAATGTGTTTACATATTTTCAGTTTTCATTTTCAGCTTATGCGGAAAATACCCTTAAAGGGATATTTCGGTTTTTAACACATTAAGCCCCTTTCACAGGTTGTCTAAAATGCAATAATGTGGTTGACATCGAAATTTTGACGATTGCTTCTGTCTCGACTATTTGGGAAATGTAGAATCGCCTCTGCCTGCCTTCAAAATGGCTAGCAATGGGCATGTGTTATTTCTATCCTTAAAACACTGGTTTTAAAAAAGTGCTACTCACCAAGTGGTTAGTGGTGCTCAATGATGTTCCAAAACATGTATCGTAGCGAAATAACTAGGGCTGGGCGATTTGGCCTAAAATCAAAATCTTGATTAATTAAACATTTTAACCCGATTACGATTAATGAACAATTATTGTATTTATTTTATTATTTTGCCCTCATGGTTTACTGACAAGTTTTCTACAGTAAATATGCTCACATATTACAAGTGGTAGATCTCAATTGTCTCCGTTTTTAAGCTCTCCATGCTCAACATGCCGGTGGAATAACGTAACAGTCACATGACCACACACAGTAGAGTTTTTGAAGGGAAATTAATTGAAATAATTGACTTGGAAAAATTTGATCGATTATAGGTTCTGAATGTCAATTACGATTACTTTTCGATTAATTGCCCGGCCCTAGAAATAACAGTCAATTCTTTTCTTTAAGGGATAGTTCGGTTTTTAACACATTGAGCCCCTTTCACAGGCTGTCTAAAATGCAATAAAGTGGTTGACGTCAAAATTTTGACGATTGCTTCTGTCTCGGCTATTTGGGAAATGTAGAATCGCCTCTGCCTCCCTTCAAAATGGCTAGCAATGGGCATGTGTTGTTTCTATCCTTAAAACACTGGTTTTAAAAAGGTGCTACTCACCAAGTGGTTAGTGGTGCTCAATGATGTTCCAAAACATGTATCGTAGCGAAATAAAGCTTCTGTCATGTTTTATTTGGCACTTTGTTTATATGAAGGAGCAAATAGATCCCTTTGGGACTTGGCAAATAAAACATGACAGAAACTGTATTTTGCTACGATACTTGGGTTGGAACATCACCAAATGCCACTAATCACTCCATGAGTAGCACTTTTTTAAAACCAGTCTTCAAAGGATAGAAAGAACACATGCCCATTGCTAGCCATTTTAAAGGCAGGCAGAGGCAATTCTATATTTCCCAAATAGCCGAGACAGGAGCAATCATCAAGATTTTGGTGTCAACCACTTTATTTCATTTCAGACAACCTGTGAAAGGGGCTCAATGTGTTAAAAACCGAACTATCCCTTTAACTGTAATTGCTGCAAGCTACTAATTGCTGCTGTAATTGCACCTGCAAAAATCTGTATAGTTCCCCACCGAGATAAACCCAATTTATTGTTGTGGAAATACCCTGCAATAACTGTTCATCACAATGAAGTGAGATTGTTAGGTAATTATGAAGTTAATTTTGACAGTTTCTGGTTTAAAACAAATAAGTCCAAATCCTTTACAGGCTATTCACATTTGGTGGAATTCATAGCTTTTAGGGCTTGTGCAATTTCATTTAAAGGAGTCATAGATTTTCAAACAGCATTTACCTTGATATTGTTGAATTTGGGTAGCTTAAGGTATCCAATGGTAGCCAGGCTAACGCCGCCTAGTGGTTCCGGTCAATTTCATTTTCCTCCAAACTAGTCAGGGAACTAACGATAAGGTTTCGTTTTCTCCGACAAGAAATCATGTCGGCAAATCAGCGAACAGATGGCTAAAGGCGATGACGTTGAACTCTAGCGCCCAATCTGAAATGGCATACGTCACGACCAAGCAGTAGCCATTGGTTGAAGCAGAAAGTATCCCGCCCACCGTCATGAAAACGAATGCCTATGGCTGGTTCTCAGACGCTTTGCACGAAGTGAAACAAAGTGAAAGCGGCCTTTCAAATCAGGCTAATCCAATGGACCATACCAAAACTTCAACACCGTCTGCAACCTCCTTTGACATGCAAATTTCAAACTAGTTTTCACCGTGCTGAACCGGCCCAATCTGAAAAGAGGTGCAAAGACATGTAACTTCGCCAAGATACACCTCCTATATTTGCATGGTCCAACCAAGATTGTTTGGAAACGTCTCTGGTCCAATCTCCTGTTGCTTCATGAATTTGCATGGGGGGTGGGAAATACAAATCGTTTTGTTCTAAGCCTTTTAAATGAGCCTATAAACGATTGGCAGACAGTCGGTTCACTATTAACTTAAATGTTTGTGTTTACATGAATCTTTAAATGGCAAGTAAAAAGGTCAACTTCAGACCCACTATTAGTGTGAACTAAGTTTTCCAGGTCAGGTAAGTATTTGGATAGAATTTGGAAGAGACGGGTGATAAATTCTCCCAAACCGTGTTTGCATTCTTCTAGAGTACATTCTATGCATGAGTATTTTGACGAGTAAGATTTTGCAGTACATTCCATAACAGGTTGAAACTGTTTGTGTTTGTCTAGAACTGTGAGCAGCGACAGGTGGTCCATTTTCAGTATCTAAGCTGGCCAGACTATGGTGTGCCAACCTCGGCTGTAACACTCATCGACTTCCTTACCGCAGTCAAGAGGCACCAGATGAATGCCGTTGTGACAATGGGTACACAATGGAGTGGACATCACCTTGGGCCCCCAGTGGTTGTCCACTGCAGTGCAGGAATTGGCAGGACAGGTAGGTTTTATTTATTTATTTATTTATTTATTTGTGATATATATATATATATATATATATATATATATATGGAGAATCAGAGATAGATTTATCATTTAAGCTACTACTAATATTGTCAATTATCACACTAAAAGTGATCATTTATATATCATAACATAAATAAATATATAAATATATAGCTTAAATGATACATCTATCTCTAATTCTAGGTTCTAATAGTAAAAGTTTTTTGGTTTGTATTTAAAAAAATCCTTCTGTACTGAGTTACAAAGTTTTAAAGCTTCCTAAGTTGAAAGGAACCAGGGGCTAGTAATACATGTTGGCTGACATTACAGTAAACTATATCTAACAGGAACACTCAAAATGCTTTCTTTCTTTATTTCTTTCTTTTTTTTAGAAAAATCTTTCTTTTGCAGAGCTTGTAAAATTGCATTTATGTTAATGCTTGCTGGGTAAAATAGTGGCTTGATGGCTGTACATTGGTAATTAGGTGATATCTTTTTTTTACAATAATGGGAGCTAATGTTCCCATATTCTTATATTTTTTAAAGAAATATTTCTTTTTTTTTTTTTTTTTTTACATCATTCCAAAGTTTGGAAAATTTATTGGCTTCCTACATTGTTTGTTTTATTGCTCTGTGACTGGATGGATAGTGGAAGATATGTTGGCTCCACCAGAGACAACTAACAGTTTTCTCTCATTTTCAGGTACATTTTGTGCTTTGGACATCTGCTTGTCTCAGCTCCAGGATGTTGGAACAGTTAACGTGTTGCAGACAGTTCGCCGGATGAGGATGCAGAGAGCTTTTAGCATCCAGACCCCAGAACAGTATTACTTCTGTTACACTGCAATTATTGAGCATGTTCAAAGGCAGGGCTTGCTCATAGAGAACCAGTGATCTCACCAGAGGTCTCCCTTCACATTCCACTGGACTATTGGAGGCTATTGGAAAACCATGGTCACTTATGGAGCCCGGAGACATTGCTTCAATAAAAGTATATTTAGCACAGACTTTCAAAATGGAATAATTGTAGGAAATTCTTTACTGAAATTTCCGGGAAAAAAATCTACTCGCTCTAAATCTATTATGCTAATGTAAACAGTTTTCTTTTTAATGTGTTTGGCACACATATAACTATACTGTAAGCATATGTGATGCTGCTACCCATATAAATTGATTGTTGAAGAGTTATCAAGCTTCCACTCATTAAGGGAAGCTTTAGACTAAGACATCGCCATTGAATTTATTAATATTTGTCATGTACCTCTAAGAAAGTGCCATGTATTTGTCTTTTTGTGGGTCCTGTTTATTTGAACAGTAGTCCTATTACAGAAATAGTATAACATGTTCAAAGGTTTTGCTCCATTATAATAATTTTTCATTGTAGTAGGACAAGAGTATTATTTTCTCTGGGATAATTTTTTCCCTTGAGGAATCATTTTCCCAAATTAAATAAATAATAATCAACCATTCAGCAAGTTTATTGAATGAATAGACACAGAATTCCTCTCTGTTTCATTAGTTAAACCCGGTCATACCATGCTCACTTTCAGTTTTTAAATAAAAAAGCACATTAATCACATTCACTTTGGTTCAGGTTAAAAACACTTTTTAACCTTTATTAGATGTATACTGTCTGGATGCAATGTATAAAAAGAATTGGAAATAGTTGTAAATGTGCTATTTACAGATGCATAACGTGAGAGGTTCACACTATGCAAACATGATCACACTGATTTTAAATAAAATCGTTGTCATTTAGAGTATTTATTTGCAAAAATTGGAAATTCGCAGTGCTTTCAGAGAAACGGCAAACAAGCTCATATTCAATTGGAAACAACAATTATCAGGATTCCCACGGGTCCTTGAAATCCTTGAAAGTTTGTGATTTTGGATCACAGGATGTGTCACGCCTTTGATTTTACAAGAATTTTTGATTTTAGAAGGTCTCCAGACAGTTTATGGAAAGGAATTTTTCAATAAACATTTTAAACTTTTGACCGAAAAACATAACAGACACTTTTTCATGGCCTCTGATTTAAAAGCTTGGGTGGTAGAGAGGTTTAACTGTGCCTTAAAAAGCTACATGTGAACGTACTTACAGCTGAAAACAGTAGAAGATATGTGGATGTGTTACCTGATTAGATTCACAGCTATAATGAAAGTTATAAAAGTATTGCTATAAATTTTGTTTAGGGCCAAACCTGAACTTCTGTTAGTAAAGAAAAGGGGAAAAGCTATGTCTTAGTGATATGGAAAAAATTTTATTCTTGGATAAAAGATCTTTAAGAGGCCAAGGCCACTCCTCCAAATATGTTGGTAAAAGATAAATAAATAGAAAAAAAATCATGGAAGAAAATTAAGTCTACCTTCAAACAACAGTAAAGAGACCTATCCCAATAACTCCCATTTAAATTTTGTTACGCAGTTGGATCAAGTCATAGAATTGAATGGATCCTAGGAGGCGGAAGTGTCTGAAGTGATCTGCCTCCATTCTTTCAGAGGATTGGTCGTTATGGGAAGTGCCAAGATTCCTCTTGATGATCTTTATCCAATTAAAAACCACCTTGCAATACTTTTTGGGTACTAGCAGTGAGAAAATCTCCACCCAGGGAAGGGGAGGGTGTGTATCTGTGTGACATAAAAGCCATAAGATATAAATTTTTCCTTCCTACCTGATGAGGATAATTTTGTGGAATTACCCAGCGAAGTGATCACACTCAGATATGACAGGCCCAGTCCCAGCCACCCAATCTCGCATAGGGAGCATCAAAATGAAAATAAAAATGGATCAAGACAAATTTACCGATTTTACCTACGGCAAGGTCATTATAAAGTCATCCCCTCTTTTTCATCTCTGAAGTAATTTTCTTTTGTAATTGTACTCCAAATATTTCAACTCCCTTTAACAAGATTCTAATCGTTACATTCACTACTATTTCCGTCCATGAAATGTGATAAAAATCTGTCTGGTGATTTGGAAACTTTACAGGTACTCATCTTTATTGCACCATCCTAGAATGCCTTCTCAATTATTCCAAATCGACCCTGGAGACTCAATTCAGAAACAGCAGGGCAAATAGATGCCACCCAAAATGAAGGACTGATGAATGGCTTTAAATTAATGGACACACCAGAGCTAAAAATCAGTTTTGTTTGATGGCTCTGGCTGAATTAGATTCAGGATTTATTGGCTAAGTATACTTGCATATACAAGAAATTTGCCTTCGGTACAGATGGTGCTGGTTCAATTTGATGTTCTCTTCTTGATGAATGGAAACATGTCAGGACAACTACAGCACTATGAGGGAGCATATGACCTTGCTAATCAGAGCCATAGCCTATATTGGGAAATTTTCACAAAGGAATAATGGGTGTTTAAGTGACCTACGATGATATCTTACGGTCAAATATGCAGACACATTTTTTTTAATTCCTTAAATTATTAAAAAGTTAGCAAGAACATATACTTGTTAAGTCTAAAAAGAGCTGTCATTATAACACATTTTCACATTTCCCATGTCATGTGAGGCCATCCAAGGCTCCTTTAAAAGTTGGCATATTCATTGAGTGATTAACATGGACCTTATTGGGTAAAATATCGGACGACCTTGGGAGGAGCGCATTGTCCGTATCACACCTGCTTTGTCATTTCTCACGGTTAGGAATTATTGTGGCCTTGCCTTAATCTTAAACAAAACAATCTTACAACACAATACACTATTAATGAAAAAAAAAAACATGCAATAACTTTGCTCCAAATTTACTGTAATCGTATTATGGTAAGGCTGCACCACTTTAGGTGGAAAAATGTGGCTTAGTCTATTGTTAAAGGGGCTCATTTCAATAACTTTCTCACTATAAACTGTAGTTCCATCAAATTCTACACATAGGGTGTCATCATGGTCATACTGCAGCTCTGAGTTTGGGGAAATGTGGAGTAGTCTATTTTTAAATATTTTTTATTAGATATAAAATTCAATACCTTTCTTACTATAAATTGTAGTCCCACCAAAATCCAAAATATCAGTAATCCATTATAGTGACAATCTATAGAAACAAACTTTTTCTGCATTACCAACATTTTGTACAGCAAAACAAATTATGACCTGTTAGCCTATTTAACTGATCTGTATGCATGGTGAACAAAATGCACTTGTTTAGTTAGTGGATCATGCATTTGATACAGTGGCATTTGTGGGACACCACCTAAACATAGCCTAAACACCCCCCGCCAACCACCCCCACCCCGATGCCTTGATCGTGAAGGCCTAGATGCCTCCCTAGGAAGGGGTGGGGTTTATGAACTGTTTTAGGTAGGAAGGGAACTAGCTGGTGATGTAGTGTTGAGTAGGGGTGTGGAGGTGGATCCACAGAATGTATCCTGAGCTCTAAATGCTGCATACTGATAAGTATACCCTGTGTACTGCACACTAATCATACTGCTGCATACTGGCGATTTTTCAGCCATCCGTGTAACAATGTGCATAGCCCTCTGCAAAATAATTTTTTTTCACACACAGTATACTTTTCACTACTTTACATAACGCTCAGTATGCAAGTACGCAAGTCTTTTTTCGAACACGGCATCATGTCTTCAAAATTAGGTTTAGTTTAATTAAGAGTTAGTGTGTTTTTCGTAAACCCTGTTGTTAAAATCCTAGGTAGAATCCAGTGTCCAGTATGCCACACATATCTGTAGTTCTGGAATAAAAAGTATATGCCTGATTTATAAAACCATGTGGCGCACACCTGTACACACTTTTCTCGTAAATATGGATGTGCGTTACCTTATACGTTGTGCACAAGCCTCTTCTCCCAAGATCGTCCCATATTTGACTAAAAAAGGTCCATGTTAGTCATTCAATACGCCCAAATATGGCAGCTTTTAAAGGAGCCTTTGATGGCCAATCATGAAAATGAGAATGGGAAACAGACACAATTCAGTAAATGCGAAATTGTAGTGCACCTAACAGAGGTAGAACACCATCACAAAGTCCTGTTTGGAGGCCTAAAAGAAGGTATTTCATATTGAAAAAAAAAATAGTGGCAGTGTACAACTGATTCTGTCATGTAAGTTCAGGGTCAAGACAAAGTACACTGACTATAAATATGTATTTGTTGCATATTTCTTTTATAGGCCTAATTTTCTGATATGAAAACTACAATAAAATTTGGAGTGCTCACATGCAGTCTATGCACAATGCATCTGGAGCAGGCTATTTTGTCAATTTAATATTTCATGTTACCATCGTCACTGAAATGCAGAACGTTTTTGTGCATGGACGTTTTTGGTGAATCCAGACTTTTACAAGAAATTTTGCGACAGCAAATTTCACCCCATGGAACTTTTTCCAGCATAAAGGGTTTTATAAATCACTATACACTAGGGGGTTTATTACAAACACCACAGAAACTGGATATGCATAGGTTTGATGATGAAAAAATCAGAAACCACTCATAATATAATACAATAATAATGGATGTCTTTTACAAAAAAAAGGAGCCAGCTCTTTGTAACAATATCGCCAAATAGCAAATTGGGCAGTGTATAGTTTATAATATATGAGTACATTTACATTTACTAAAACAGTGTAAAATGTACTCCTAAAGAGTAATATTTCACAGACATTTTGGCAGTGTTGATATCTCTGTCCCTGTGTTATGTTAGGCAGTACATTATGTTAGAAGTACATTTTACACTGTTTTCACCACTGATGTTTGTTCAAATTTAAATAAATACAAAATATACTGTCTAATTTGCTGTGCAAGCTGTGTTAGCGTTATCATGCACAGTTAACCAAGAGAAGGCTGTGGTGGCATTGCTTGGTTGTAAGAAAGATACAGGGGAAATTACAGTAAAAAAAAGAATATTTCTTTAACTAAAAAACGCATTAATAACATTAAATGTAATAACAACAACAACAACAACAACAATAATAATAATAATAATAATAAAACATAATTCTTCAAAAAACACAAAGGCTTCCATTTTGTTTTTATTACTTTTTCATGTCTGCAATACCAAGAAACACAATTTTCTTAGGGTAACAGACTGGGTGTTGAGAGGAGAAATTGCATAAAAAACACAGTACTTGTTAAAAGTTTCAAAACCACCACAAATAAGCCATTGGGATACAGGCAGTGACAGAATGCACTGGAGCACAGCAATGTAGACAACCCACATGCAAAAGCAGCATACTGATGTAGAGTTTGTATGAGGGGACTGTTAGCTTGGATGAAACACAGAAAGTGTCCATGTTGATTGCTTCTATTCTCGCTCATAAATCCGTGTGCACAGAACATCATCTGCACCAAATATCTATCAAAGATGAAAACACATACATTAGCATGATTTCAGTCTGGCCATTTTCCAAAATTTTATATTGTACATAAAAAAATGCAAACAAAGGGAGGCACTTACATTTAAAAATATTTACAGGGCAATGTAGGCTATGCTGGTAGTATCTAAGCTGGTACGCAAAAGCAAATGAATGTACTATTATAACAAAAACTGTATTTCTTTCCAAAAGATGTTTTGGAACTTTAGTGAAAACCACTCACTAGTGTTTTCTGATTGGAGTGTGGAAAGTCTAATCACTGGTCTATATCAATGCTCTTTTGAATGGTAACAATAAATGGCAGTTGTTGAAGTTGCTGTTACTAGCAATGACTACTATTGAGTAGTTATATAAAATTAATCAACTTAGCCAATTTGTTATGTCTTTGGCATTGTGAAGTTGTTCACTTCCACCTCTTTCATTACCACCGTAATGGCACATCTAGCCAGCTATTATTTGCTGGGGTGCTGTGGCTCAGTTGGCTATGGTGCCAAACCGTAAATATGGGGACCTGGTTTCGAGGCAGACCTAAGGTCATTTCCCTATTCTACCCCATCTCTCTCTCCCTCTCATTTCCTGCCAGTCTCTTTACTATCCTATCCAATTAAAGGGAAAAAAGGCCCATCTCCCAGTTTGGGAATCACTGCCCTAGCCCCTCACTAGGTTTTGGTAAATTCTTTTAATAATTGGCACCACCACATGTCTTTAAACCACATGTGCTTGTGTGCCTTTGAAACCTATTGTTATAGAAACCCTGTTGTTAAAGGATGAATCCTTGGTGTAGTGGGACTGTCCTGTGACCAGGCATGGACACAGCCTCTGGGATGAAAGTCACAAAAAACGCAAAATAATTGTTTAATTTTTATTATAATTTCACAATTAGTGATTTTCGTTTTTTTTGTACCGAATTTGCAAGTTGAAGTCATTAAGAAGCCATTCCATGTTTCAGATAACAGGATTGGTTGCTTAAAAATGTATTTTGTATTTTGTCCTGTTTTATTGCTATGAAGGCATTTACATTTAACAAAGTACCTTCTAATGCATACAACACTCTCTGCCCTGAAGGCAGACAGGTCAGTGACAGTGACATGGGGGAGAATTAATGTGATGCAATATGGGCCATTGTGTTCCCTTCCCACGGAGTGAGGGGAGAAGTAGCAAAACTGTATTGGTTGATTTCTCAGCTTTTAGGTCTGGGATGTGCGTACTTTCAAATTACCACACCTTCTTCAAATTCAGATTTTCATCATTAGAAAGCCTCAAACCAGTACCAAAGACTTGTGACTCTACCTCTGTGACTGGTGACAGTATTCCTCCTGCCACACATAGCTGTAGTAAGGGGCGAGGCAGGCAGGACCAGAGCCCTTCCATTGAAATGGTGGACCTTCATCGTATGTTACAGGGTCCCCGACCACTATTCTCATCCAACAAAAAACTTTGTATATAAGACATTTAATTTAGATGTAAATTGGTATTACTTGAAGTACAATTGATTCTTGATAGCAAGTTGAAGTGAGATGCTAAAATAAATATTTAATTTTAGGCAGGCTACTATCTGGGAGGGTGCCATACTTTAAAAGAAGAAAAACCCTAAGACAAATTTTAAACATCAAAAGCACTAGTGTACATAGGTTAAAATTATTACTATTTGTTTTTAAACTATACAGTTCTGTTTATATTTATAAGAACTGCAGTGCATGATTGGGCAAGATTTCAATGGCACTTGAATGTCATAATCCAAATGCTACTGGAGACATTGGTACTTGATATTTTTCATTGGCAACAATGTAAAGAGACACTTTTGTCCAAAAGCGACAGACTCAAATGCAAATATGGCCTCTACTGGGTCGCATGTACACAATAGAGCTTGGCAAACAGCAAAAACTGATTTAGCACAAAAAATGGCAGACTGGACAGAAACAGCACTGGGGTTGTTGAGTGGACTGATCCTTTCAGGTGTCTCAGGCATGCTGTACAGGGATTTGTAAAGGCACTCCTTCTCAAAACTGTGGCAATTCTTTTACACTATAGATAGATAGATAAGATAGATACTTTATTGATCCCCAAGGGGAAATTCAAGGTCCCAGCAGCTTAAAAAAATCACACACAACATATTCTACAGTTACTAAAAATATACTCCTAATGAGTAAAGTTTTGTGTATTGAGTATTGTGTGTTGAGTCAAGTGGACTCTGATTATGCCACGCCCATGACATCTCTAGTAGGTTCAGCAGGAGATCAAGAAGTGTGTGTGTGTGTGTGTGTGTACGTGTGTTTAGGTTAGGATGTGTTTTTGAGTGTTGAGGAATGAATTTGTGCAATGTCAGGGCAGTGTGTATTTAAGGTTCAGATGGACTGACGATAAACATTTATCCTGAGTCTCTTCATAAGTATTTTATGAGAGTCCACCAGAATTCTGGGCCCAACAAAGTATTTTCTGGAATAGATGTCTTGCAGGACAGGGAGTTCATCTGGTCAGTTTAACTTCCAAAGTTGAATGTACTACTTTCCCTGAATGAGTTTACTGAGGTGGTATTGAGTTACATTAACGTGCTAACGGATTCTATCGTTCCATCTGTTAAAATTCGTAACTTCCCTAACCAGAAGCCATGGGTGGATAGTGAAGTAAGAATGGCATTGAAGAAAAGAAACATCACTTATAAAACTGGCCTTATTTCAGGTGATATGTCAGATTACAAATCAGCAGCATATAGTTTAAGGAGAACTATAAAAGATGCAAAGTTACGTTATCGGGACAAGGTTGAAGCTGATTTCATGGAAGGTGATCCAGCACGTGTGTGGAAGGGGCTAAGAAACATCTAAACAAGGTTTTGGAACTAAATCCCCTTCAATGACAAGTGTGAGTAAATCTCTTCCTAATGAACTTAATGCTTTTTATACTCGCTTTGATGTTAATAGGCAAGAGGATCTTGTACAGACTGTGTGGGATGCTAGTGGGGATACACCTTCCTGCCTCTCTGAGGAAGATGTGTGCAATGTCTTTTTGAGAGTTAACAACAGAAAAGCCTCTGGACCGGATGGCATCTCCAATAGGGTTCTGAAAACCTGCGCTGCTCAGCTGGCCCGTGTTTACCTACATCTTTAATGAATCGTTGGCTCAAGGAACAGTCCCAGCTTGCTTTAAGCAATCCATCATTGTTCCTGTGCCTAAAAATAAGAATCCATCATGCCTTAATGATTATCGCCCGGTGGCATTAACATCTACTGTGATGAAATGTTTTGAGAGGCTTGTAAAAAACATTATCTGCGCATCACTCCCAAGTTCATTGAATCCCCTCCAATTCGCCTACAAGGCTAACAGGTCAAGAGAGGACGCCATATCAAACCTCCTGCACACCACCTTAACTCACCTAGAGGAGGGACAGGGATATTATGTGAGGATGCTGTTCATTGACTTTAGTTCAGCATTCAACACAATTGTGCCTTTAACCTTAGTCACAAAGATGAAGGCCCTGGGACTGAATGCCACATTATGTCACTGGATACACAACTTTCTCACCAACCGTCCACAAGTGGTTAGAGTGGCTGGTGTGACTTCTGAGACACTGACCATTAGCACAGGTGCACCACAAGGTTGCGTTTTGAGCCCCTTGCTTTACAACATCTACACGCATGACTGCAGAGCAAATAGTAGCCAAACTTCAATCATCAAGTTTGCAGATGACACAGTGGTCATGGGACTTATTAGTAATAATAATGAGCAGGCCTATTTAGATCAGGTTGAGGAGGTGGCTCAGTGGTGTCAATCTAACAGCTTGACACTGAATGTCAGTAAAACCAAGGAAATGATAGTGGATTATAGGAGGCAGCAGAGCTACAGTTACACCCCACTTAAGATCACTGGGCAGCCTGTAGAAAAAGTTACCTGTTTTAAATACCTTGGTGTTCATATTACTGAAGATCTAACATGGACTGTTAACACCCAACATCTTCTAAAGAAGTCCAGACAACGACTATACTTCCTTCGTCAACTAAGGAAATTCAAGGTTTCAACGTCCATCTTAAAGGCCTTCTACACGTCAGCTGTTGAGAGTGTTATAACAAGTAGCATCATCACCTGGTATGGGACCACCACAGTCAGAGATTGTAGCACTCTACAGAGAGTAGTGTGTTCAGCTGAACGCACTATCAGAACTCATCTCCCTGCTCTCCAAGATATCTATTCAAGAAGAGTACTTCGTAGGGCCCAAAAGATTTTGAAAGACTCCTCTCATCCCAATAACTGTTTGTTTATACCTCTAAAATCTGGAAGACGTCTACGTAGTCACAAGGCTAAAACTGAGAGACTCAGGAGAAGTTTTTATCCCCAAGCCATTCGAACTTTGAACACACACCTCAATGACTTTGGACATATTCACCCTCCAACACTCACATCTTAACTTTTTTACTACACATACACACACATATACTCTCTCTCTCACACACACACACAAACACTCTCTTTATATCTCACTCTTTCCTAAACACAATACAAACAAACACACACACACACACACACACACACACACAAACAAACATCTACAACTAACTTGCAGTATCTGGACATCATCAACAGAGAACTACTACTACTACTACTAATATGTCCCCCCCCCCC
>JAGFZM010000067.1:643913-655630 GCA_017657215.1 Limnothrissa miodon
CCATTCCCATTTCTCTACACTATCTCTTTACCTCATTCTTCACCCTCTCTCTTTAATGCACAATAGACAGGCAACATCTACATTTCACTACATTTTTTATCTTTTAAAAAAAGTATGTGACAATAAATATCCTTGAATCCTTGAATCCTTGAATCCTTGAATGTGGAGGTCATGCTACAATCTCTGAATTTGGAGGTCCTATACCAGGTTATGCTGTTAGAACACTCTCAACAGCTGAAGCATAGAAGGCTTTTAAGGTGGATGTAGAAGCCTTGAATTTCTGGTAGTAATTATCTACTTCAGAACATGTTGAGTGTTAGCAGTCTATGTTAAGCCTTCAGTAATGTGGACCCCAAGGTATTTGCCTGGTGGGGTCCTGCTGATCTTTATTTACAACTCCGCTACCTCCTATAATATATTACCATTTCCTTGGTTTTACTGATACCACTGTGACACCTTAAGGTAAGAATGCTCTTTTGTCATGACTAGAATGTCATATTTTATCTTTTTGTATTTTTTAAAGACACAGACTTAACAACCTTGTCAATCAGTATAACATTTCTGTAGACATGAAGTGGCTAAGAAAATGTGTGGTTAAGAAAATGTTGGCAACAACCATTTAGGTTTTGGCTAGACAGCTAACCAGCCAATCACTTCATCAGGGAGCCATCATTCTCAAAACAAACAGATTTGGGGTCTGATGTAGATGTTCAGCAAGAGGCTGAACTAAAGTCAATGAATAGCCATCCACACATTTCCCTGTCCCTCCTCCAGGTAGGTTCAGGTGGTGTGCGGGAGGTTAAGAGAATGCATCCTCTTTAGACTTGTCAAAAGGAGCATTACAGGGATGAGCAGATAATGTTTTTCACATGCCTTTTAAAGAACGTAATGCATAGTATGCATTTAGACATGTTTTTCAGTAAAGGATCAATGATGCATTGCTTGAGGCACGTGGGTTCTTTCTTTGCAGCCAAAAAATAATTCATATGCTGTAAGTGAACCCAGTGACTAACTGAGCAGTGTAGGATTTCACAACCCTGTTTGAAATGTTATCTGCCATTCTTACTCCTCTGTCCACCCATGGTTATGGAAGCCTTGCAACTTTACTGTAGGTATGAAGAAATCACTTAGCAGATTGTCCTAACTTCATGCCAGTTTCATTGATGTCAACAGAGGTCATTCAAAAGAACGTCTTATGACTAAGAGCATCCTGTACCCTGGCTTCTGATAAGCTACAGGAAAACAGTGTCATGATCTGATTTTCCAAAAGCTGGGAGAGGTAGATGTTATGTTGAGGTATTTTAAATGCACCGCATGACACTAAGAACTTGCAATAGTCATTCCTTCTCAGAAAGCTCACAATACTGATGTTGAAGCCCAAATTGTCTGTGCTATTACGATGAGAGGATGATAAAAACAATATGGCGATCTAGGATTTTACCAGCTATTTGTATAGGCAAATAACCAGACATAGACAGACAAAATAAGTGCACAGGTACAACAGAAAACATGTCCTAACCACTATAGTAACAGTAGGTAAAGTGCATGTGGAGTACGGCTTTTGCTTTTTGCTGGTACTTAAATAAAACTGGTACTTAAAAGAAGGCTTGAAATGTGTCCATAGGGTGTTCGACAGTATGAAAAGGTTTTGTATCAAGAAAAGTAGTACCTGAGGTTGTTTGTAAATGTAAGGGTTTTGCAGTGCGAAGACAAAGAAAAGCAGCAGTGATAGATAAAAGAAATGATCATTGCTACTGCCTGGGTGACTGTCAAGAGAAATCTGGTTCTGATGGAATTATCTGACAGTCGTGGTCCAATTATGGGTAGTCCAGTTCAGTTTGAGTTCAGATTTTAGAGTTAGAGTTATGGTTAGGCTAATCATAATTCATTTTCTTTTGGTGCATGTACAAACAGTGACTGTCGTCATTGCTTAAGCCTAATCAAATAGAACCTGAAATGTTTCTTCTCTGAAGACTACTCTGACACTTTAAAACGTGTGTTGTCTAAACTACTCAAATGTAACTAAATGATGAGTGATTTAAAATTGTTACATTTAGCAAGTACTAAGACTTTTATTCAATACTGTTTCACTGAGACCAGTAGTGTTTACTCAAAGATTTTTTAGCTTCCATGTGGAGGGGCTGTGACTATTTATTTACAAAGCTTTTGCTCGTCACTCAAAGTACTTCAATGCTAAACAACTCACCAGTATTAGCTCATCTCCTTTAAGTTCTCTGGACCAAAATGTTTTTGGTCCATCTCCATCCACAAGTGTTTGCTTGCAGTACATCTTATTTTCTGATTCCCAAGTGGCCAAACTCTGTTAGGGCCAATCAAAAAATATCAATTACACTCAGTCATATTATTATTATGTGTAGCACTACCTCACAATTCACTCAAGGGACCAACATCAATTATATCAATACATTCAAACCCTATCCTTTCAGCACACCAGGCTACATTTATGTTGTTTACCAGTTCATTTACAGTACAAGCGAGGTATTCACCTCAATAGTTAAATGGCTCATTACATGGCTCTCTTAGCTGCATCTGTTTTCACAGTTGCAGTTTATTATCAGCCCCAATGTCAAATAAAACAGAAGTCCTTTACATTACCTTTTCAGTCATCATAACGCTTAAATAATAATGGCTTTACTGGTTAGAATTTCTGATATAAAGAAAGTCAGTGAGTGGAATTCCATAGGTTAAAAAAAATCATTATGATCACAGGGTCCAAAAGGTGTCAGATGCTTTGATGATTGTAAGCAGCTAAACTCAGTGACTCAATTTGATAAATAGTTATATGAGAATCCTTCTTAGTCTAATTGATGATCACATTACTGAAAGTAGAGAGATATGACTGAGAGGGAGAGGTAGTTGTAAAAAGATTCCATGGTCATCATGTGATTTGGCAGAAAATATCGAGTATACACTGGCAGAGATGGAGAAGATGACTATTAGACGTGTGCCTGTTTAGAGGTGAGTTTTTTTCTTCACTTGATGATGAGTGCATCTAATTGGGTGATATACAGATATTGTATGTTGATATGTATACCTATCTAGTAATCCATGTAGCCTCAAATGCAATTTTTGGACGAATGTCCAGAACTATTTTTTCTGTCCTAGTACAAAATGGCCATTGCCCCTGTATAAATGTGAAAATCCAAACTGAAATTCAATTTAATATTATACAATATTTCTGTGAGAAATATTTCAATATTTAGAAGAAATTTAAATAAAACTTTGGTACTAAAAATATCATTACACATCCTTTCGATGTTTCAGTGTGCCTTGTTCACAAAATGTCACAGATACAGTTAAATACTCTCAGCAGCGAGGGAGAATTTTAGATTCAGTCCATTGGAGCTTCGCTGAGACTCATCCCAATTAGCCATGGCCTCATTTTCCCCCATCCATTTCTGGCATCCATTTCTGAGTCAACATCCTTTCTCCTTGCTATAGAAGCGCTTATCTCACCCAGTCTTGCCTGTAGCACAACAAGGCATTCATGAATACAACCATTAAGACAACAGAATTTGTCTGAGTGTAAACAATCAGAAGAATGGATAAATAAACCTCCAAGAAAACCATTACTTTACAATATTGTGTAATTTGTTACTTGCTCGACTAAGGACATTGTGTGGTAGATCCACAGCTGGGGCTCTTTCGGATTGGGGTTAGATCATAATGTGTTCCCATTGTTGGTTTGACTCAACATGAAGACTGCCTCTATTTCTGCCACAGACTAAACTGTCCTTTAGGCAACTCTGTGGTAGGTAAGCTGTTGAAAAGACTGTTTCTATAGCAACCAGCTGGTTAAAAGACTCAATTAGTCAAAGTAGGACTCTGAGGCTTGAATGCTTTCTCTTCAAAGCCAAAATGGTTCAAAGTTTTTTTTATTTTTGTAAATATGTTCATCAAAAGTGCTTAATCTTTTGTTTTGATTGTGTGTGTGTGTGTGTGTGATTGTGCTTCTGCCAGTCACATCCACTCCTCAGAAGACAAGTGGACACTTTTAACCTCTTGTCTGTGTAGTTCAGTTCTTTACTTTCAGCCACTAGTCCTTTTATGTGTAATCCATTTTAGCAGAGGCTTGGCTTGGACCCGTCTCAACCCAGCAGGACAGCAGGGGGATATGCCACTAATACGTCATAAAATCGATGGTGTCTGAGTCTAGAATCCTCTCCTCCTCAGACTTCATTTCTATTAGCAGACATAGCCAGCAGCTGCTTTCATCAACAGAGCTCTGATTTTGTTTGGCGCTGGCACTGGGCCTGTGTGACTATCTGTCCCGGGGCAGTGAAGATGAGTGTTTTTTTAAACACAGAATCAGGTCATCTCTTCACTTATCCGAGGAGTAGGCTGGAATTCTCTCAAATTTTATCCCACATCATCATTCAATAGACATTCTATGCTGAAAAACAAATAACATAATTAACTAATTTCCATCAATAACATTATTCACTAACTACTGCTCACTCCAGTTGTATCCTTTTATTGCCAAACTCACACAATTACGTGTTTATGTTCATACAATTGTGCTTTGCATGCTTTGATTCAAAGATTATTAAAGAGCAATACATTGGTGCAAGATGATATGGTAAATATTTACAACATTTTCAATGTACTACTCCACTATGGAAATCACCAGAGTGCAACAAAAATGATTAAAGTGTAAAAGAATAAGAAAATAAGAGGCATTGATATAGATGTAGATAGCTGTCATTTTTTAAATCCCTTTGTCACTGTTCTTTAAAGAGCCTCTGTCACTCAATTGGCTCTAGGCAGACGTTTGCCCTAAAATATGGGATGGATTGATGGATAAATAAGCAAGTAAATAAACAAACAAAAAAACATATAAAAGCAAATACCCCTAAGTAATCTACTCCAAAACTATGATATTTCACAATTGCACTTCAGATGATAGTTCAGAAGAGTCTTTAACATTCTAGTTGTGCTTATCAAAGCAGAATGGGGCATTTTCCTTCACTGAAATACAACAGAGAGGAAATGCTTTCATTAGCACAAAAATGTTACATAGTTTGCTCTTTTGTCTGTGCTCTACTTGCAAATCAGTTGCATATATTGTTATACTAATGCATGACCCATTTCAACTATTTGTATGGCAGACACCCGGATCAGTGTGTGTTCCTCTTGAATAAATCTTTTGTTGAACAAAAAAAACCATAGGCAACGCAAGACCGAAATTCAAACGGCTGTTAGTGTGCCTCTGTCTATATAACGCCTGTCTATATTAATTGGCTGCACTATTATCAGTTTTACTCCTTCAAATAATGTGCTGTATCTGAAACAGATATTGAACATTGTTCAGAACTAAAAAAAAAACTCCTATGTTTCGAAACAGCCACGCTGTAAAAACAACAAACAATCCTAGTTCGATGTGAATATAAAATATTTGATGCAGTGGTTGTTGTTCTCACTCATCAGTGATTTATCAGTCTGCTACCAATTGTTGGTCTTTGATTCTGTTGTTTCTACATTGTTGTACTTACCTTACATTTCCTACCATCTACCGTCTCCTCATCAAACTCTTCTCCAATGCGGAAGTTGATTTCTGTAGTGCGGACAGTTGTAGAGGTCTTGATGTAGAACTGTTCCCCATCTTGGTGGATCTCCACATGGGGCTTGGAGGCAGCTGCCCCAGCCACTTTCCTCAACATGGCATTCACACCTATCACAGAAACTCAGACCATCAGACCATTTCAATTCTCGTTTTAAGCATCAACAATTACTAAATGAGAGTAGAATTGATTATAGATATGTAGTGACTTTTTATGAACTTCTTGATTGGGAAAAAATGGTCTGAGTATTCAGTAGGGTGCATTAATGGTGTATACAGATATCTTTTATTTATTTATTTCTTAGCATCAATGGCCTTTACACAATGAAATGAAAATGCCTTTTTGTTTGGGTCAATAACCACGGCATAATGAGGTACTTTTCCCACTCATTACTTACAATACGATAGCTGCAATAAGCTGCCTCATCTTTGTATATTCATTATAGCACTGTTCTTTTATTCCAATCAGATGGCTGAAATGACCATTTGATGAATGCATGGTTTAGATACAACTGAAAGTTTTAAATGATCATAGGAGAATGCAAAAATTCATGAATCATAATACTATGTATTTATATGTATATATTCTTTGTTATGAAAAAATATGAACCGCTATTTTCACACACATCAGTGTAATCAGTGTAATAGAAGAGGAATTCAGAGGAAGTTTATATGTGACACCATTGCACCAGTATAGTAGTGGTAGCAGTAGCACACTGAAATAAAGGAGAAAAGGTCTTAACCATAGTGCATTGTAGTGATTTGCAGTTTTGTGTCTGAACTAATTGCAAATCAGTTGTCCATTTATTGTCACACAAATGCCTGACCCACTTCAACTATTTGTATGGCAAACAGTCAGATCAGTGTTTGTTCCTCTTGAATAAAGCCTTTGTTGAACAAAACAAAGGCAATGCAAGAGACAGAAATACATATGGCTACTTGTGAGCCTGTTCTACATGCAAACACTATAGATATTTATCCTCCAATACAGCACAATCATTTTATTTTGCACTGGTTAGAGCTACTGCACCATTTAGTGGATCATTCGTCACCCTGTGCGAGGCAGCAATGCAAGCTAATTCTAATTCATGCCTAGTCTGGCTAATACAGTGACGCTTGAACAGGCTCTAAAAATCAAAGGAAAAGCTTACCCAGGGCTTTCAGAAGTTCATCAAAATTCTCACTGCTCTTTATCTTCCAGGTGCCTCCAAAGTTAGTCATCTTGATAGAGTTGACAACAGAGATGATTTTAAGAAAATATTTATATATTTTTTTTTCCTGTCTCAGCTTCTGTCCAAACGTGTCTCTCCCCCTTCGTCTGACTTGAGCTCTTGCTCTCACTCACCCTCTCATTTAAAGCACAGCCCATCACTAGCAGTCCTCCTCTCTCCCTCCTCCCTTCTATCTTGTTCCCCTCTCATCAGCATATCCCTTTCCCAGGCGAGCCACAGACAGATGCCTGCCCCCATTCCCCTAGTTTTTTGAGTCTCTGCTCAGGGTTTCTGCCTTTTCATAGTTTTTCCCATGTCACTGCTCACAAGTATGAGTGTTGGCAAATAAGCACAAAGCAGAAAGAAAGTGGAATGTAAAAGGACCCGTCTACATCCTCCTCTGTTATCATTCTGGGAACATTCAAGCCCGTGAATGTAGAATCTATATTGATCCCCTTCTGTTTTTATAGAAAGTGCACACTAGAGACTCACTTTGGCTGATATAATCTATTTTAGGATTCATATTTGCAATGCAGACATATACCATTCAACAGATAGACATTTAACCAAAGAAAAATGTCTTATTTACAAGTGTTAAATGATTTATGAAGCACATAGACAATTTATATATTTTGTGTGTAATGTACTGCACTTTGTTTTGTACCTCTCTCTGAATGCAGAATGCAGCATGTTGGACTTACCATCTTATAGAGAGTAGGGATTTTCAAACACATTGTGCAGCCATGCAAGAATGAAAAAGGTACCAGTCCAACATCTTATCCCTACACGAAAAAAAAAACAGCTTGCTTGCTCCATTTACATAAATGGCACTTTACCCCACTACATTTTAATAACAATATCTGTACATTTACTTGCCGCATTAAAACAGGCTAGCAATTTTTGTGTTAATGCACTTGAGGAAATTTACTAATATGTTCACCAAAATCTACAATTGAATGATACCTCCATGATTTTTCTTACTCTCCTGTCAGGCTGCTACTACACTGTCCACGTTTGACATCGTAATTACAGTAAAATCACTAGAAAAGGCACTACAAATAATATTGAATTGAACTGATTTGAGCTTTATAGTGAGCCTGGCCAACATTAAGACCCATTCCAACATAAATAGGACAATAGCAGCATCTCTTGGAAGATTGTTAGCCAAGTGAAATTAATGTGTGTTAAAGACTGTTACAACAGATCAGTTGCATTTTCACTCGGCTTAATTCACCAAAAACAACTCTTTAAAAAGTCCTTTAAACAGGCTAAAGTATACTTTTTCACTTTTACATTCTAAGTACATTACTTAGGGAAGTCAGTGCTTATGGTTTTACCAGTGTTAAGTATCTATATTTCTATTTGAGTATGGGTTTGCCATTTCCGTTATCAATTACAGCAATTTAGTAAAGGCCGTCATTTTTTTTTTTTGTTTCATCTGTGAAATTTTCTTTACCATATGATCAGAGCCATTAAGCTTCAGAAACAGGTTGCTAGAAGTGTCCATCAAAAGAAAAAGAGTGGACATGGCAGACAGGAGTTGACCTTTATTACATGAGCAAAAAATAGGGTAAAGTAGAAGAACAAGTAAAGAAAAATTTAAATGTAAGCACAATGTAAATAACCCCAAATTAGAAATACTGTATGTGATAATCCATTACTTTAAAGTACTGATGGCCAGATTGTATTGAGACTTCGAATGAAGTCTCGAGCATTTCACATAATTTTTATCAGACGCTCTGAAAGAATGAGGTTTTGGAGATATGCTTTACATGGCTATTTAAAGAGAGGTCTTGATCAATATACACCCCAAGGTTCTTGACCTTTGTGTTAGGTGTGAGTGAAAGTAAGCTCTGATGATGGGGTAAAGTGTTGGTCAGGTTTTTAGGGGCAATCAACATGACTTCAGTCTTATCAGAGTTTAAGCAAAGGAAATTATTAGTCATCCAGTTTTTGATGTCACTGAGGCAGGCAACAAGTTTTGTTACTGGCGTACAATCATTACGCTTCATTGAAAGGTATAGTTGGGTGTCATCTGCATAAGAGTGGAAGGTAATGCCATGTTTTCTAATAACAGATCCCAAAGGTAGCATGTATAGGGAGAATAGCAGAGGTCCCAGTACTGATCCTTGATTGACAGTGAAATACTCTATTTCGATATTCAAACCTGTATGTGGACCTGCTATATTTTACTGTCAGTGATAGCAATGATTATTACTCATTTTTACCTGCATTTGGTGAGTGGCGGGTGCATGGGCGGCACCAGGGGGGCGCTAGAGGGTGCTATAGCTACCCCTGGATTAGCCGTAGCACCCCCAAGAAAATATTCCATTTTCAAATATTACATTATATTCTCTATTATTTATCGTGTGGTAACATTTCAGCCAGAAAATAAAAAAGTTATCAACGAATAGATTGTTTTAGACACAGGACAATGATGACGATTCTGTCATAACCTTTGACCCAATTTATTTTCAAGTATGCAGGCAGCAGGAATGTTGAGTGAGTGTGATGTGTGAAGACTTTTATTGAATTGAAACTCAAAATTACACATCGCAATAACAGAACCTTAACAGTACCTTCACCTTAACAGTACCTTAACCTTACTTTACAGTACCTTATTGTTTAAATTGTTTTCTTGTTGTGCATCTGCACTTTATTGTTGTCAACGTCTACGCATGGGACAAGTGTGAAACGTAATTTCGATTCCTTTGTATGTCAAGTACATGTGAAGAAATTGACAAATAAAACTGACTTGACTTGACTAAATCAAGTAAGTATTGCAATAACAGAACCCCGTTCTGGAGCCATACTGTAGTCCATAGCCAGGTGAACACGCGTGTAGCCTAGTTCATTTATTGTGAGGCATTTGGGTGCCCCACCTAACAGCCATTGCCCCCCCCCCCCAGCACAGGTCAAAAAAAGTTAGGCTTTCATTTTATTAATAGTTTTAAATTAATATGAAATGAAATAAAAGAAATAAACTGGAGATCGGGTCCGTGTACTTTTTCGTTCATTCATTATTGGATTGTGGACGTCAGATGGAAAATGAAAAAGACTTGTATATTATTTTTTACAGTTGCTATGACTTGTTAAATACTGAACATAAAATACTAAAAAGACTGCCGTTCTGAATTAGGCTGATTGTCTATTTTGGACTTGTGACCTGCCTGGAAGTTAGGAGCCTAACTCTTTTGGGTGGACAGGGCATTGCCCTGCATGGGTTTGTGTTGATAGGCTATTGTTCAGAAATCGCCGTTTCTGAAGAGTAGCCAGAGACTTTTGATGAAAAGATCTTTGGAGTAGCCTACTGAATTTTGAAGCCAAACGTGGACGCTCTTAATTTGAACAAGTTTCTTAAACCCTAACTGCTGAAGAAACAGCGATTTCCGCCGGAATCAGACCTGTCCATCACTCCTGGTGCCGGCTTCTGGACCCAAATCTGTAAAAACATCTATCTCATGACTAATAATACTAACATACAATTAATACAGTATAAGGTACTTCACAGGTTTCACTACACTGCACAGAGACTGTCTAAAATGGGTTTTTGCTCCGATACATGTTCCCACTGCTCACAAAACAACCCAGACACATACATTCACGCTGTCTGGCACTGCACTCCAATCAATCGGTTCTGGGTAAACGTCACAGAATCACTCTCTTCCTTCTTTAAATGTCACATCCCAGTATCCCCTTCCATGTGTATACTAGGAGATACATCTGCAACCAATCTTAGCACCACAAACAATAAAATACTGCTTGTAGCACTAGCTATCGCCAAGAAAACAATCCTCATGAACTGGAAGACAAGAAACAAGGTACATATCACCCATTGGAAAAACCTGTTAACAGATTATTTATCATTGGACAATTCATCTACCCCCGTCTCAAGCAACACTCAGAATACATCCTCCTCTTGGTCATCCTTTCTCAACTACGTACAGTCATAATCAGGTCCTCCATGTCTGAGATCCAATCCCAACTATAGCTTAAATTATCATACTGCATATCCACATTCCCATCCACACAAACTAACACATAGCCATACACAGTGAGAGATAGACGCTGGAACAACCTTACATGTTAGTTTTGTTTGTTTGTTTTTCTTTTTTCCTTCTCTCTTTCTCTCTCCAGCCCCCTGGTCCCTCCCTCTCTCTCCTCACTCCCCACATCGCAATTTTCCAGTATACCTGAGCCTCTGGAGCACTGGGATGGCCTGGTCTTGTCTGGGTGTTGGTTGGGGGGGGAGATGGTAGGTGTCTGTGATTTTAGGGTCCTCTCGGTATCCCCCGGCTCCGCCCCTTGCACACACGCACGCAACACGCCTTACTTTCTTTTAAATGCACTACACATTAGGAATCACATATCATACAACCACCAGTAACAAAAGCAACATTCTATTACAGGGCAGGGGAGGCGTGCATGTGGTAGCCCCTGCAGGCGTTTCACTGCGCGCCTCTCTCTTTTTAATGCAAATACATTTCAGAGGAGGCTTATATCAAAGTGTATGCAGGGTGAATGCGGCGTGCAGATGGAAATCTGAGCAGGTATTCATTCTGCACGCCAACTTCTTTTAATGCAATACACATTAGAAAGGGAACATAATCTTGACACATTCATGCACACATAGGTTAAGTTCGGCGTGTTGTTTTGAGGGTGTTGGGGGTGAGTGTGGCGGGCTATGGGGGCTGGGGGGGCCCGTTGTACGCGGAGCCTCTCCTCTGTCCCCCCAACTGCATTAGGTGAGGGCAGGTCGATTGCCATACATGAGTGCTCAGGTATTAATTTCAGATAGATTCTTTATTTTTATTATTATTATTATTATTATCATTATTATTACTATTACTATTATTATTATTATTATTATTATCATTATAAATGGGGGGGATGGACTGGGGGTGGGGGTGGGGGGGGGGGGGGGG
>JAGFZM010000067.1:656030-678091 GCA_017657215.1 Limnothrissa miodon
ACCGGACTCCCGTTACTACCGATATATGATTATATCTTCATATTTCTAGTTGGTTTCATGCGTTATACTGACAATGTGTGACAAAGACCCCTTTTAGTCAATGCTGCTCCTTAGATGTTGTGAAATATCTGCATGCGCTGCATGCCTTCGCGACATTATGTCTGAATATGCTTAAACAAGCGATGTGATGCGGGTGACCGTATCTAAACAAACCCATGCAATGGCCAATTCACCCAAAAGAGTTGCTAACATTAGCCTACTTTCAAAAGGGTCACAAGTCATAATTCAGAACGCCAGTTTTTTATATTTAAGTAAAGACACGCAACCATTGCTGTAGTTTCTGTCTTAGAAATAATACACTGGCTACCTGTACAAATTCATATTGCCTTTTTTCGTTTCCCATGTAACATCCACAATCCAATAATGAATGAACGAAAAAGTACATGGACCAGATCATAAATTGCACTTGCATAACACGTTCGTTCAATGATCATTGGTCGCTGAGTAAACTTGTTTCATTTGATTTCAACGTGCCTGTAGCCTATGCGTCAGCATAGTTCACTGTATTAATTAGGCTATTTTTATTGAATTGAATTATTAATTACTATATTTAGCCTAGGGTTGGTTAACACAAACACGAAAACAACACTCAAATAACAGACTATTTACAGTAACAAAATAACAGTAGGCTATTCAGTATAACTAGCCTATTTCAGCTCAACTTTATTTCCTGACAGCTGTATGCTGTTAGTACACTCGCGCCCGCGACCGCGGGGGCTCCCAAGTGCCACCTGGTGGTTGTTTGGGTACACTGCAGCTTCTTCAGAAAAAAAAAAATTTAATAGTGCGTGACACACTCATGACGCACGTGAGGTTCGTGCGTGCAGCCGGGCCATTTCATGTGACACTGACTGTATGTAGAGACAATAGAAGAGTGATTAACAATGCATCGGTTTTAAATGTCTTCAATGTCCACGTTTGGAAGAACCATTAAACAATGACAGTGACAACGAGAGAGAACTGTATGTAAGTGAACGATTGTCTTAATCATGCTGCCGTTTTTTTTTTCGCAATTCCGTTTATAATGATTTTTTAACTGTTTTCTGATTTCTTGTTTTGTTACACCTAGTAATAAGCTGGCTATTAGGCCTGGATTTTAGTTTTGCTAATGGCCTCATGGAGGCATTGATTATATGGTCTTTCTGCATATTCGTCTGTTCTTTAAGAATAAGTCGCGTTCTGATTGTAGCCTAATTGTACAGTGATTAGTACTGAAAAAGGCTTGTGCAGTATACGGAAACGTGAAGTATTGAGTTTAGTCTATACGCATTTTAAAAGCAAAGTATGAGTGAATGTGTTTACAGTAGGCTGTCATGTGTTGGAGGTAGGCTAATAATAATAGTAATAAATTATAATGATAATACTTTCATGATTGTGTTGGTGTTGGGGGGGCGGGGTGGTTAGCACCCTCTGTAAAAAGCCATGCTCCCCCATAGCACCGGCAGTAAAAAATCTCTGGCGCCGCCCTTGGGTGGGTACCAGTTTTACCCTACAGTAAAATTGGCATACAGTTGCTCATGCTTTCCAATTTGATCCAGAATCTAGTCCGGATGGAGAAGCACCTAAAGCAGCTGAAACTCATTTTAAAATGTATAAATATTTTAAATACATATACACATTATATCCATTTTTTTCATCTGGCCGGACAAATTCTCTGGGTGGACAAAGCGTGAGATGGGTAGTTGGCCTGTCCGACCGTTCCATATAAAGACAAATGTTTGGTTTCAGATTCAATGTTTACACAAAACAGGTTTGTCCTTTACATAGAATAATGAACAGATAATTGGCATCCCACCTATCTTTCGTTTGCTATATTTGGGGATTACTGTAGGTTTGTACATGGTGACTAGTAGCATAGTTCTTATTGATTGTCTACTGAAAAGGGGGGTCTCGATTAATGTGCCAACACACACATTCTGGGATTTGTAGTGATATACAGTATGACTATGGCAATGTATCATTCAAATCCTCTTTCTTGCCTTCACTTATATCCTGTCCATTTATGGGCTTTTACTTTGGTCACACAAGCAATACACAAACTAAGATTCCTTTTTTAATATTTTAGTATGAAGTTTTTGACTGCATGTATTTGCTTATTTAACTTATGTTAACTTTCATGCATTTGTTACAAACCATAAATCATGAAACATCTTAGATCTTAAATCTCCATCTTTTCCACAATCAACTTCACAATCAACTTTCACATTCATTGAGGCGTAAATGACCCTGCAGTTACGGTGTGAGAATATGCAATTAGAAATGAGTGTGTTTTGACACGTAGGCACAGCTAAAATCAACTTATTAGCCTGTCATTAAGATAGCTACTAGTTTTTGAGTCTTGTAGAAGCATGTTGGCCACATCAAAGAACTTGTTATCATATGCCAGCTTGTAGTATGTGTAAATATCTTCGCAGTGCTGCAGCAATTTCCTCAGGTTCTGACTGGAGCTGGGTGGCCTGTGCTGTGTCAACCTAGAACAAAATGTACAACAAAAAATGTTTTACAAACATTAGCAAAAAAAAGCTATGACTTCTATCTAACCCTCTAATGTTGTAATTCATAAATCCACTATAATATTTCGTAACGCTTTCAAATAAGGTGTGGCAATAAGGCATGTAATAATGCATTATTGACAGTTTAAACCCACTATGTGTAAGTTTTATTTTTTTCGTATGAGAATTTCTCCCATCTATCGGCGAAGTGGTATACTGCACACGTTTGAATAAAATGTATTAGCCCTTCCCTTCCCACGGTCCTCATTTCCCACGGTCCTCATTTTGAAAATGGCGGCGCAAAATGGATATTCTCATTTGGTACCCAACCGCATCTACATATAAATGGAAATTACCAAGTTTACGGGAACACTACAATTTATTCATGGAGGTAATTACCATCGTTTTACATTATATTTTTTAAATAAAAAATATATTTTTAATGAAAGACGAAGATAAATAGAAGATAAATCCTACACATAGTGGCTTTAAGAATGCATTCCTAACAGTTAGTTAACAGTTGTTATTATTTAATAATGTTAGTTAATTGTTAACATTGCTTGTAAGTGTTAACAAGCAGCTTGTAAGTCACTTACAATTGTATTAGTTAACTGTTACCATGGCACATGGTTATTGTTAATAAGCTGCTTGTATGTTACTTATACATATTGTGAATGCAGAAACCTTGGATGAGCAAGGAAATGCGGCGGCTTCTACTAAAGGCATGCAACAATGCATTCAGATCAGGTGACGCCTAGGCCTACAGTACGTCTAGGGCTGACCTGAGGGGCATCAAACAGGCCAAGTACAGCTAGAAGCAGAAAGTGGGGAAACCACAGCAATGAATGCATCCTTCCTCAATGAGCTAAATAACTTTTATGCTTGTTTTGACAAGGACAACATGGAAAAGTCTGTCTGCTTGACCCTCATGCTCACCACCACTGATGTCCATAATACATTGAGCCATATCAATGCTCGCAAGGCTGCTGGTCCTTATGGCATTCCTGATGTCTTCTAAAAGCCTTTGCTAGACAACTTGCAGGGGTCTTCACAGACATCTCCAACTGGTCCCTTGCCCAGGCTACAGTACCAGTGTGCTTCAAGACTACCTCCATAGTGCAAGTGCCAAAACACTTGCCTGAAACAACGTGTCTGAATGACTACCGCCCTGTAAGACTCACACCCATTGTGATCAAATGCTTTGAGCGGCTGGTCCTGGTACATCTAAAGACATATCTGCAACCAACACTGGACCCTCAACCGTTTGCTTACAGCAGCAATAGAAGCACTGAGGATGCAGTATCCACAGTGCTGCACTGTATACTCACACACCTGGAAAACAGGAACACCTATGCAAGAATGCTGTGTTGACTTGCATTCAACACAGTTATTCCTTCCGAGTTAATCAACAAACCTGGTATCACTATGTCCCTCCGGAACAGGATCATGGACTTTGACATACTCAGACCTCAACATGTTAGGTCAGGCCACAACTACTCAACCACTATTACACTCAACACTGGAGCACCACAGAGCTGTGTTGAGCCTGTTGCTCTACTCCCTCCTCTCCTGTGTATGGATCCAATTCCATCATAAAGTTTGCAGATGACACTACGGTGATTGGACTCATCAGTAACAATGATGAGTCTGACTACAGGGCAGAGGTTGAGCACTTAGCTGCTTGGTGTGCGAACAACCTACTCCTCAACACCAGCAAAACTAAGGAGATCATAGTGGACTTCAGGAGGGAGAAGGGCGAGACAGACAGTCCCATCCATATCAATGGAATGGTAGTAGAACGAGTCTCCTCCTTCAAGTTTCTGGGGACCACATCTCAGAGGACGAATCCTGGACAACCAACACCACCAACCTGATTAAGAAGGCCCATCAGCGCCTATTCTTCTTGAGGAAACTGAAGAAGAGCCATCTGTCTACTGACATCATGGTCAGCTTCTACCGCTGCACAATTGAGAGCATCCTGACAAACTGTGTCACAGTCTGGCATGGAAACTGCTTTGTCACTGACCGCAAAGCACTGCAGCAGGTGGTGAAAACTGCCCAAAGGATTATAAACACACCCCTTCCTACCAATGAGGATGTTTACAAAAAGAGATGTCTGCAGTGGGCTCGCAGCCTTCCTCTCACCCAGCCAACACTGTCAGCTCCTGCCTTCCAGAAGGTGCTACAGGAGCCTCCAAACTAAAACCAGCAGGCTTAGGAACAGCTTTTTCCCCCAACAGCTGTCTCCCTAATGAACTCTGTCTCCAGATGATACCCCTCCTTCCCCAAACTTTTTGCACTTTGTATACCTGCCCACTACCTTCACTACTGTATATATATATTTTCCTGTATATATTGATCATATTATTCATATAATCTTAAACTGTACATAACATTGTATATATCACAATTTTACATATTGTGTAGAGTACATATCTATCCATCTGTGCAATACTGTATTTATACTTATTGTTCACTCTACAGCTCTATACTTACTCATCTGTATTATATTGGCAGATAGAAGCTGTACTCTCTCACTACTTACCTACTACCATACTACTAAATTATGTACCTCCTTCTACTGCTCTCATTTGCACATAACTGTACACCACTGCCCTTAACTGGAAATATGGCTCTTAATTGTATATACTGTACATAATGTCTATACTGTATACACTTTATACTGTATAAGATGTGGGACCATATTTCCAGGTAGTTAACGATTATGTGTAGGCTAAAATGGTAACGTGCCAACAGTTAACTGCTTGTCGTTTGTTAGGAAAACCTGGTTAGCTTACAACATATGCTACAAAGATTCAGTGTTGATAGGCCTGGCTTTCATCTTAGATTACAGATAACGCGAAAGTTTGTTCTTTTGCGGAAGACTGCTTTGTCCGTTCCTTAACATGGGTGATTAAAGACTCTGAAAACACCCCGTAGAGTAATTTAGCATCTCATAAACATGATCTGACATTTGTTTTCTACCGTTTGTAAACAAAATAATATGTACCTGTAGCCTACATGTCTTCACAAGGGATGGGGGTAGAAACTAAAATGGTTAGCAGCTCTAACAGTTTCATTAGCAAAGGATTCATGGTTTTAGGCTGGTTTTACGTGCTTGTGCAGATCATGAAAACCTATTATCTTAAAAATGGGTATCCCCTCGACCTTTACAAATTCATGGTCGTGCCATGTGATTTATTTTGAAAATTGTGAATTTAAATGTACTTAGTATAGTTTTACCCATTTTTTTTCATGTCAGAAACGGGGGAAAATTCAATGCATTTCAATGATAGAATGTTCGGTTTACCACCCCATGATGTCATGGAACGTCACAATGTTGAGGTGTGATAAAGGCCCATTACATCAACTTTAACATTAAAGGTAAAATAACACTGCTCTAAGATACTGCTAAAAACACCCATTGTTATGGACTTTAAACTCACTCATTAAGGCTCGCTATCAAGACCACAGACTTCCTCAGCTGCTACAATATAAAGGATTTTACCTGTCTTGCCAAACGTGCTTAGCTCAATACTTGATATAGTTTATCAAGTATTCACAATACTGTATGTCTATGAGTAACATACAAGCAGCTTATTAACAATAACAAGTGCCATGTTAATAGTTAACTAATACATAATTGTATAGCAACTAATGTAATTGTAAGTTACTGACAAGCTGCTTGTTTACATCTACAAGCTTCATGCTAACAATTAACTAATATTATTAAAGAATAAAAACTGTTAATTGTTAGTAATACATTCTTAAACTGTCAATAATGCATTATTAAATACCTTATTACCACACCTTATTTTGTGTTAACAAATATTTTACAAGAAGGGCCAGATCAGCAATTAGCAATTAACAAACATACTTTGTGTGCATACATACTTTTTTGAAATCTCCTCAAAAAGGCCAGCTTGCAGTGGTCTGTGGAGTTTAAACTCCTGAAGGAAAAGGAAGTCTCCTTTGAGAATGACTTTCTGGTATAAAACCTCTGCCCAGTCCGGACTGAAGTCATAGGCATCCGTGACTACAAAAACCTTAAAAGAGGCCAAGTAAAACAGATCAATAAAAAAAAAAAACATTGGCCAAATTAATTTTGTTCAAAACAGGTATGCACAAGTTTTTGGACCAGGATAGAAAATTCTTTGAAAGAGTTTGGTACAGTAAACCAACTACCAAACAGAAATGGAGAGTGAAACAAGGTTTATGACCCCTTATAATAATGTTTTAACTGTTTAACCAGTTGGTTAACTCAATCTATGTCCTTTTATGCCATTTTTAGGTTTTCACACATTTTAAAAAAGTTAGTATTAGCTACAACACACCATGCCAAACTACTATGGTGACAACAAACATTAAAAAAAAAAAGTCAATGGGGCATATTCATACAATTTCCGACACTTCGGGTGATTAGTATAAAACTGAAATAGAAATAAGTGGTATCCATACTTGATAACATTGGGGTAGCTCAAGAATGGCGTTTAGCAGCTCTGATTGGCGCAAGTTAATGACACATTGACTGTGGCCATGATTGATAAGGTGAAGCTGAAGAGTGACAAGCTTAGCCATTTTCACACAACGCAATGCCTGACGCACACAAGAATCCTGTGAAGGTAGAGGGGCAGAAAAAAATTAAAACATTTAAAAGGACCACAATGTCTCTTGTTAAATAAAATGAGAAAATGATAGCTTTGGAAGCCTTGTACAGCAATAACCACCTATAGTTTAGTATATAAAAAAAGCTGTGCCATTAAGATCTGTACCATTACCTGTACCATTTTTTGTACTTTTTATGTCTGTACTGACCAAAAAAAAAAGTTTCAAATGAAAAGCAATTGACTTTTATAACTGTCTGTAGTTGTCTGTAACTTGTAACTGTAACAGATCTGTCACTTGATACTTGACCTGCATACTTGACAGATGCATGAACCTGTATATGACTTATGTAGACTTATCCTTGCACTGATGCTGTAATTTTAATATTATTAGGCTATTTTTATTTTTATCTTATTGTCCATATACTTCTACTAGAACTGTTAAATTGCTATGCTTATATTTTTTATTCTCCATTTTACATATGCACATATTTATTGCTGGTCAATGGACTTTTAACCTTGGCTTGCACTGTTGCACTACTGGACTTATTTGTACTACTACCTTGACACACACCCCATACAGTACCACAGTACATTCATGCGCATTTTTACCCAAAGTATTTGAATTTTATTGTTATTTTTAGTAATGTTGATCTAGTCATGTTTTTTTGTTGATCTGCTTCTTATCATCCTGTGTACACTGTAGTATATGTTGTGTGTGATTTTTGAAGCTGCTGGGACCTTGAATGTCCCCTTGGGGAGAGAGAAAGAAAGAAAGAAAGAAAGAATGAATGAAAGAAAGAATGAATGAATGAATGAATGAATGAATGAATGAATCTATCTATCTATCTATCTATCTATCCACCAAACAGAAGCATCTACAAAGGGGCTTATTGATCTTCCTTTAACTTTTGACACAAGATCCAAGGTTTCAACTAGTGGTGGGCCATTATCAGCATTAACATGCTGCGTTAACGTGAGACTGAACGAGTTTTCGACCTTTGTATGCCTACTGAGAATTACCACATCAAACATGTGTGCTAACATGGATGCAGCTAAGGTTTGCTGCACTGGTCTGGCCGATGAAAAATTAACCATTTCCATTTTGTACAATTTTATTGTACAGTAAAAACATTTACGCCTAAAAAAAAATCTCACTCTGATACACTGGTTTTGAGCTTGCATGTAGAAAGTGTATTCATTTGCATTGTTTCAGTATTTGTAATCCTGTCATGAATGAGCCAATTCAGATTTTTTTTACAGTGGTTGGTCATCAAGTATAATGAAGTTGAGCAACTTCTCTTTTGTTGCTTTTGTCCGATGCAACTGTACCTCCACCTCATGGGACTTGGCTTTGCAAACATTGCAATTTGCCATCTTGCTTTTCGGCATTTCCAAACTGTAATAGGCTAGCCTACCTCCAAACTAGCAACATCTCAAAACAACTGTTTGCTCACACTGAAGTTTCCACGGGTGCGTGGTATGAGGGCAGTGAGGCATCTTGTATTACAATACGACGCATCTCGTATTTTCACTCTCTGCAGAGTTGCATTCTAACCTTGATACTATGAGGAATGCAGGCTATGTACGATGTTTAAGTATCACTATTTAGCAAGGATGACACCAGCTGGATATTTGATATGCTGACACTAGGCATCTGACTTGTCACCTGACTACCACTTCTGCAAAGTGGAGGTTTCTGATAGGTGGACTTTTACTTTAAGAACCTCTCCTTCCCTGTTAGAACTGTTTTACTCCCTGAAGAAGGCTTGTTTGTCCAAACGCGTTGGAGTTTTTTAAGGGTTAATATGACCAAGCTACTACAATAAAGGCTTTTTAACCTTTTCTACATGAGAGTGCCTTGGAGTCCCTTTTGTTGTTTCATTTGAAGTTTCCCATCCAAAGAGCACCTCAAACAAACAATCTGTGAGTCCAGGAAGTGCTCTTAAATGGACATTTCGTATTACAATACGTTGAGTTAAAGATCGGGCGAAAGCTGCAAACTGGATTGTAGAGATCGGGCCTGTCATCAATTTCCGATATCAGATTAATGACTATATCGGGACCCGATAGCGATATCATATCGTATGGGGCCCATCTCTAATATAACTGTAATTGTATATTGAACATTGAATCTATGACAAAGTCAGGAATGAAGGAAGCTCATGTTTTCTGACCTTTCGGGACAAATGGTAAGACTACTTAAGTGTTACACTAACATATTCAACATTTGCGATAGTTAGTGCTCAACTTGGCTATCTATCCTCTCTGACATATATATTTACAGTCATATTTTTTTTTGTCGTTTATTACTTAAAATTACTGTCTTTGCAATCCAATATAGGAAGATCATCTTACTGCACCTGAGATCAATCAGTGCAAAACAGTACAGTGTCTGCCAGACTGAATCTCCATTGATTACAGCTTCAAACTTAACTCCTTCACCTTACGGACACATACCAGCATTTTTTAAATTTTTATCGCCTTTTGCAAGCACACCAACAATACTGTAGTTTGATTTCATGTTATTTTACAAACCTCTGCAAAACACAGCATCCAACAGCCTAAAAACTTTACAGAATAATACGGTTTAAAGAATTAAAAAAACAACTGAAATCTTATTCAATTATCGCTGCACCACAATGTTGCAAAACCACCACAGAAATATATAGAAAGACATCTCAATAGTCTAATTCAAATAGTTTCACTAAGGCATTCAGAGAAGCTTTTTACTTTTGGTTATCAACAGTATTTCCACATGTAGCAAGAGGGTCACACTGGGTTTAAGATTAAAATAAACAAACCTTAAACAGACTCTCGGCAGCATCTTTAAAGAGAGTCTGGACCTTTATCAGGGCGCTCCTGAGTTCTGCCATCACAACTAAATTATACAAAAACTTGGTTAGTGAAAAGCAGTTCTTATGATACTTGTCTGATGTGAAACCAGGCTAAGAATGTTTTATTTTAAAAGAGAATTACACTTACCCCATGGCTGGGACTCAATAATTTTGAGCTGAGTACGAGCAGCTCCCTCATGATTCTCTCCAATCTCACGACACATGCTAAAACATAGGGCAACCATATTGTGCTTCTCACTGTCGCATGGCAGACAGTGCTTAATGTAATCTAGAAGAGATGTTTTGAGTCTGGTGTTCTACAAAACACAAGACATGCCACATCAGGACATAACATGCCACATTAAACAATCTTGTTTATTACATGATCTGGCCAATTATATAATTTCCAATTAATCTAGTAGCTCTAGGCTTTAGGTTTAGGATAAGGATGACAATGTGATTACAAGAACCTATTACTTACAGATTCCACCTTCTTTCTCAGCAGCATCTCAAAACAGTGTTTTTGATTCAACAAGTCAAATATATAGGTCATCTCATTATACCTCCCAATGCCAGTGAGAAGTCGTACCTGTAGGATTTAGATGTGTAACTTCCAAGTTGTCTAGACAGTCAGTCATGGGACATGATCCAAGTTGCACATAATTCTGCATCGCAACACATACTTAACAAGTGTCTAGTGCAAGGTGTCCTGGCGATGACCCCTATGTATTATTATTTCTGAAAATGTTCTTGGCCTGACTTCTCAGGATTTTATAAACACATTAACAAAATGAAAACAATCAGCAAGGGTAAAATTGAAAAAAAAAGAAAAAAAAAAAAAGAAAAGAAAAACTGAAGGGGAACTACGTAAGAAAATCCATTTTATAATACATTGTGTTGCTTTTACTATACCATATGTACTATAAAGTATTCAGTTGGAATATTCTTTCCTTAACTATTGACTATCCTACAGTAACATAAGGTTACTTACCAATAAGCCGTGTTGGTCACTATGGCCAAGATGGATATGGCTGACATGCCGTGCGGCCTGAAGCACTTGTACAATACCTTCCATGTTACAGCTGAGGCTGAAGGAGTCGTGTGCTAGGATTAGAAGTTCAACCACTAAAGACAAAGGAGGAGAAATATACTGAATTCCTACACTTGCTGTACCGAGATGCAATTTTCCAATTTATTTCATTTTATTACCACTTGTGATTCAATTGATTACCCAAAGGAATCAAGGAATCAACTAAATTTATTTTCACATACTGTACATATGTTTTAGTGGTGTACAAAATATAGTGAAATTATGCATGTTTCTTGTGCATAAAAACAAAGAGAGGTGGGTGCACCAATCCGATTCCAAAAAAGATGGGACACTGTAGAAATTGTGAATAAAAACAAAATGCAATGAAGTGGAAGTTCCAAATTTCAATATTTTATTCAAAATAGAATATAGATAAAATATCAAATGTTAAGAAAAATGAGACATTTGGCACATTTTGGTTTTAATGAGAGCTACACATTCCAAAATAGTGTTGTCACAATACCAAAATTATTGTTTCAATACCGATACCAAGACAAGAATTTTGATACTTTTTTGATACTTTTCCTGAAAAGGGATTAATACAGGCAAATGTTTCCTGTGCTTCAATGTATGATTTCTTTGATGGTTAACTTTAGATTTGAGTCCACAATTTCTTACAAGGCATTTCACATAGGCCTACACTTCCTTTGCTTACAGTAGGTCTGTGCTCTTTAAATGCTGCAATAACCTAGGCTAAATAAATCATTGACAAACATGCACATGCTCTGATTATAATCATATAGCCTACAGATAATTTTAGCTGATGTTTTGTGTGCTTTATTTTAGCAGCTTGCAAATTATTAACGTCATACATAAAAGTTGCGTTTTCAGAGATGTTGAATTAGCGGTAGGCAGGCTAATGTTTAGCCATGAGGATAATGCCCATCGTTCAAACGCCTCGTCAAACTACAGCGGTGCAAAATAGTGACTTCAACTCACTCATAATAAACTATAGCCTTCCATTTTACTTATTTTAAGGGCATGAACGTGATCATGTTATCTTTCACATACTAACCTGTCGGTCTTTAAACTCCTTACAACTCGGCGTCGGCCAAGTGTTTTGCCAAGTTCGAGGTGTTGCCTCCCTTAGTTTGGAATCGTCTGTAACATTAACACTGACGACAAACAGGTCTCGACTTATCGGTAGTTTTGCCCTCACTGTCAGCAAGGTAGGCAAAGTACCCCCAGATCTCACTCCTTGTGTCATCTTTGTGGACCGGCGACCACTGTATCACTTGCACATGTAGCCATCGCTGTAGTGTTTGTCAAATGACAGCTGCAACAGCTTCCTTGCTGCGTGCGTGAGGAGAAAAAAAACACAGACGCCCATAGGGAGGCACTGGAAGCGTGGGTTGCACACACAAACATGAAATACGTCTCTTACAAATCTGGAACACAGAAATTTTGAAAAGTATCGATACTAATACATTTAGGAATCGTGACATTTTTAATTTCCAAGAATCGCGATGCTTTTGAAGTATATGTGCACCGTGCAACACTATTCCAAAAAAGTTAGCGATAGCGAAACTTAGCGATAAGAAGCCGGAAATGGTAAATGTACATAAAGAACCAGCTGAAGAACCAATTTGCAACATGATCGGGTGCCTCTCATAAGTCAAGATCACCAAATCCCCCAATGCTTTACCAAGGTTCACAGAGAAAAATTTTACAGAGCTTGTAGTCATCATCATCTTCAGTGCCTAGTATCATCCAAAGATTCAGAAATTCTGGAACCATGTCGGTGTGTAAGGGTAAAGGCCGGAAGACCATACTGTTAACTTCGGGCCCTAGGACGGCACTGCATCACATGAATGCTACTGCATTGGAAATCACAATATGGGCCCAGGAATACTTCCAGAACATTGTCAGATCAGTAAACACAATCCACCGTGCCATTCGCTGTTGCAGGTGAAATCTAAACATGATCCAAAAGTGCAGGCGTTTTCTCTGGGGGAAGGCTCATTTAAAATACGGGTTTACCCCAACCAAAAGCCATGGATGACTCAAGAAGTCCGCAGATGACACTACCGTGGTGGGGCTCATATCTGAGGGAGACGAGTCTGCCTACAGAGATGAGGTGGAGCGCCTGTCTTCATGGTGCAAGGACAACAACCTTCTCCTAAACACTAAAAAGACCAAAGTACTCATCATAGACTACAGAAGAAACAAGACAGAAGTCCAACCACTAATCGTCAGCGACGACTGTGTGGAGAGGGTGGCAGACTTCCGCTTCTTGGGAGTCAACATAAAGGAGAACCTATCCTGGAGTGTGAACACCTCTGAGCTGCTGAAAAAGACCCAACAGAGACTGTACTTCTTGAGAGTACTAAGGAGGAACAACATCACACAGAGACTGCTTTCTACAGAGCCTCCATCGAAAGTATCCTAACGTACTGCATATGCATCTGGTACGCCAGCTGCACAGTGACTCAGAGGAAAGCACTAGAGGGAGTCATCAGTCAACACTGCCCAAAGGATCATCGGCTGCCCTCTCCTCACACTGGAAGACCTTCACAGTTCCTGCTGCCTCAAAAAAGCCCATAACATCATAAAGGACACCTCACACCCTGGACACCCCCTGTTCGTACTGCTGCCTTCAGGTAAACGGTATAGAGCAATACACACAAGGACAAATAGACTCAAACATAGTTTTTACCCAATTGCAATAACATGTCTTCTGAATGCTACTAAAAGTTGAAAATGATCACCTAACTGCCTCATGAATTAATTAAGTGCTGACTAAATGCTTGGTTATAAGACATATGTAAAATAAAATACAATGTATAAGCAATACAATACATACATTCCCTGATATTTGCTACTCTAACTCATCTCCTTTTTCTGCCCCCATGCCATGGCCACCCTGCTGGGAGACATCCCTGCCTTCCGCCACTTGACTCTGCACGCCTCCTGGATGGTGCTCAACCACTCTTCCTGATTATGCCATCCTGCTGCCGTGATCCCGGGTACAGCAAGATGGCACTGCCACTGCCTGATCCAGCATCTCTGGCCTCCAGCGGCCAGCTACAGACAACCTTGATATGGACTACTCCACACCATAATCCTCTGATGATGTGAGAGAGACTGGGACTTGCTGTACCGTGAAGGAGAGCCTTTACGGATCCCGGGTACAGCAAGATGACAGCCTTTCGCTGCCTAAATCCAGCTTCTCTGGCCTCCAGCCACCACACAGACAACTCTGACATGACTATATATTCACACCATATCTTATCACATATATGTTAGAGATTGGAACTTGCCTTTGGCAGTTGGGTTAGCACATTGAGTCGTCGGAACTGCCCAAGGTTTCTTCCTTTACCAAAACGAGAACAAACAAAAAATGCTGAAAGGGAGTTTTCCTTGCCCCTGTTGCTCATTTGTGCACTTGCTGTTAAACGCGATGCGACATGTCTTGTTGAATGCGCTTACATGATTGATTGATTGTTGATTGTTATATCAACTGGACGTATGTTGACTGTCTGTATGTTGCTTGGGTGTATTACTGTATTAGCACTTAAGTATTTATTATATTTATTATTTTATGTGAGGATGCACTGACCAGAGACATCTCTCAATTTCATTGTACCTGTGACAATGACAATAAAGGACATTCATTCATTCATTCAAATGGACTGTGGCGAAGTGGAAAACTGTTCTGTAGTCAGACGAATCAAAATTTTAAGTTCTTTTTTGGGAAAACTGGGACACCATGTCATCCAGGCTAAAGAGGACAAGGACAACCCACGTTATTTGTCCAGAAGCCTGCATCTCTGATGGTATAAGGTTGCATGAGTACATGTGGCATGGGCAGCTTACACATTTGGAAAAGCACCATCTAGAACAACATATACACTACCGTTCAAAAGTTTGGGGCCACTTCAAAATGTCCTTGTTTTGGGAAGAAAACCGTTTTTTTTATCAATGAAGATAACTGTAAAGATTAGACTGACAAGTGGGAGTCTGACTCAGCAAGAAGATAAGTACATTAGAGTCTATAGAAAGAAAGAAATAGACGCCTCACAGGTCCTCAACTGGCAGCTTCAGTAAATAGTAAAACACAAAACACAAGTGGCAACATCTACAGTAAAGAGGCGCTTCCGGGATGCTGGCCTTCAGGGCAAAGTGGCAAAGAAAAAGCCATACCAGAGACTGGCCAATAAACGTAAAAGAATTAAAATGGGCAAAAGAACACAGAAATTGGACAGAGGAAAATTAGAAAAAAGTGTTATGTACAGACTAATCGAAGTTTGAGGTATTTAGTTCACATTAATATAGGCATAAAATAAATAATAAACATTTTGTGAGACGCAGAACAACTGAAAACAATGCTGGAAGAGTGCCTGACGCCATTTGTCAAGCAAGGTAGGGGTAACGTGATGGTCTGGGGTTGCCTTGGTGCTGGTAAGGTGGGAGATTTGTTCAGGGTAAAAGGGGTTTTGAATAAAGAACGCTATCCCGTCATTGTGCAATGCCATGCCATACCCTTTGGACAGCGCTTGATCGGAACTTCCACATTGCAGTTTGTTTTTTACAATTTGTGCAGTTTGACTAAGGGCTGTATTATGATGGTTATATGCAGGTTACAGAATGGTCTGCAGGCAGGCGCGGACTGGACGGGCTGGCATTCTGGCAGATGCCAGAAGGGGCGCGCAGTTTCGTGGGCCGGCCGAGTGCGCTAATTTAATCACAGCAGCCCACTGAGATAATGACGCGGCCCACTCACGATGAAATACATTTTAAATAGGTTGCGAACGAAACATTTCAGTAATTATTTCTCAAATTCGACATAAATATTCAACTGATTAGGTAACTTGATTGGTATTTATACGCCATATACCTGTATACATTACAGTCATAGTGTATTTAAAGTTTTACATCAGCCTATTTTTGTAGGGAGTTTCTTGTTAGGATTTTGAAAAAATGTTCATGGTTTGAAATAAAACAAATCTACCGGTATTTTGTTTTTGATTGTTTAAGAAAATTAAAATGAAGGAATGCCTTCTGGGAATTTCAAGGCAGAATAGCGCAAAACGAGTCTGCATGTTTGTGTGATGGAAGTTGGACTAACATTAGTGGTGGTTAAGTCGTTCAGTTGTGTGATTATACGTTTAACTGGTATTAGAAACATGAATAGAGATACTAAGCGACGGAAGGGGGGAACAGAGAAAAAGAAAGACAAGATCAAGTAAACGCTGCTGTTTGAGGGTGACAAATGTGCAAAATTGGATTCATTTTTTCAACCCACTCCAACTTAAGCTAGCGCTAGACTAACACCAGCAGCGACCGACAGCGACCGGGTTGCAGAGAAGAGCTCCTTCACATTTTGTTAACTGCATGACAGTAAGACAAGTGGTTTTAATATGGAGTGGCTGGCTCTAACAATTTATTCATCATGGTTTATTTGTGCCTTGATATGACAATGTTTTTATGTAGTTGTTTAAAGTATGGGTGTTTATCTGCACCATCATTGGGGCTATCAAAAATGCTACTCTTTTTGTGCGTTGTGTCTAACGTTAAATCTGCGAGGTGGGCAAATGCCAGAGCCGTTTTTTTTTTTTATCCCAGTCCGCCACTGTCTGCAGGGGTGTGTGTGTGAATTGTAAATATGAAAATTCTAATAATGGTAAAAGTCACTGGCATGTGTTGTGTGTAGAGGAGTAACAATAGTTACATCATGAGGCATATAGGTGTTTATTTAGGTAGAGAGTTCTTCTAAATAAAAAACAAAAACGCTCAACTACTTACTGCAACTCAGCTCTGACAGTGGCAAGGTGGAGATGTGATCCAGCAGTCTGATGCCCACCAAGTTTGGGTCTCCACAAAGCTTTGCCAACTGCCGGAAAGCCTCTCTCCCCTCTGGCAAACAATATATTTGCTTGTTCCCTGGAGTAAAAATGGTTGAGTAACCTTTCTGTTTTAATCATCCACACACCCTAAATTTATTTTAAAAAAAAATACAAAATCCTTTTTCTCTGTATTTCTTCTTAGTCCTAAACATCACACCTATATTATTGCCAGCACCTAACACTTTATGGCGAGTTGCTGTCATTCCCAAAAACGTACATATTCCTACAGTATTATACAGATTACAGTTGACTGGAATATTTAGCAAGGAAATTTCACAACAGAAATTGTTGCTCAGGTGGCATCCTATCACAGTGAAATTCACTGAGCTCTTGAGAGTGACCCATTCTACTATATGAAAAATAGTGGTAAAACAGTCAGCATGCCCAGATGCTTGATTCCACACACCATGTGGCCATGGAAGTGTTTGGAATAATACAAATATTTGGATAGGTGAGCGGATACTTCTGGCAATATAGTGTAATCTATGAAATAGAATGGATTTACACATTGTGGCTGCCTTTGAAAGCTTCAAAAAATAAGCCATAGCTATACCAGCATAACCTACCTATTCCTACTATGGCAAGTTCAACAGGCTGGACATGCTGAAGGTCCGACTAGACTGACCATCTTAGAGTGTGTATTCACAAGATTATTGATGGTTAGGATGGATTGATCATGTTTAACCAGTCAAAACTAGCTTCCAGCATAGACTGATTTTGGCTGGATTTTTTGGATGGGGTGCATGACCCAAATTACATAAACTATGAAGGCAACTAAGGGAGTTGACTTACCAAATTCTCCTTCTTGCGTAGATCCTTGTAACCCCTGAACCACAAATGATGATACGAGTTGTGCCACAGTTTCTGACTGCATGCCTTGTACACTGATGAAAACATGCGCAGTCTTATAGCGGTCCCTTCGCTGAGACAACAATATCTTCTGCAACACAGCCTCAGGGTCTGCGGCAGACACTTCACTATAGGAACAATTCAGCTCCTGTGTGATAACAGTCATCAATCAGGACACGTTAAGAGTGAATAAAATGTATAATCTAACAACACAAGCATGGCTGGTACTTTTGCATGCTAAATGATACATGGGATTGTCATCCTAATATTATCCCTCAGCACAATTTGAAATGCGAACTGCAAATGTGGTGCAAGTACATTAAAACTAAAACTTTTGTTAAGAAAGCAAAACGGCTCTTTACCTTGGAAAGTTCGTAAAGACTTAGAACCTGTTTACAGTAGTTTTTTCCATGACGGCACTCATTCACAATTGCCCGAAGCTGAGAAACCACTTGGTCTTCTGGCAAAGGCACCACAACAAAAGAGGACAAGCTTCCCGAACTAGAATCTAGAGATGGATAAGATCTTGTCTAATTGTGTAACTAATTCATGTGAGGTCATACTTGCTAGTGCTGTCGGTAGGAAAACAAAAATACAAACTGATACAACATCGACTAAATAGAGAACTAGCAACCAATACTAAACGTGGCACAGGAAATGGGGCACAGCACATAGATACACAGTCCTGTATACACAGATTAAAGCACTACAATTAGTAGGTGCAAAGTTATTGCATTTTATTTAATAATGATTGTTTTCACCAAAGTAAGTAGTGTAGTTCAACCATAATGAGTGGTGTGTTTTGATTTTGGTGGTTGTAGGCTAGGGTTGAAGCGACCCGTATATTGTGTCGTGAGATTGTTTTGTTTAAGATTTATTGAACCGCAAAGCTCGAATCCGACAACTTCTTTCTAAGTTTAGTGAATTTCTGTGCGGTAAAAATAATAGCCTAATTTCTAACCGTGAGAAATCGTGTGAGACCGGCCAATGCATGAGGGTTGAGAGCCTTGATTGTAGCCTACTCCAACACAATGTTTCACCTTTCCAGGGCCAGAAATTTTTACTACCTTTTACTACCTTTCACTGCCCCATTCAGTTCACATTAGTTATTGGTTAGTAATTCGATTTGGGTTGCATCAAATTGTCTTGTTTCTTTTTTTTCCTCAACACACTGATTCACTGTATTTCTTTTTTAATATCAGAGCCAGCAGAGTGAAAGCTGACAAGTATTTTGTGGAGTTTAATAAGGATCCCCCCCCCCCAAACAAATTAGTTTCTCTTTTTTCCATATTTTCTATTTTTGATGTTGTATAAATTGTGCGCCATTAGAAAAATCTGAAAAAACTCACAGCTCTGGAGACTTTTCTTTGTGTCAGTAGTGAATAGTTCCTGGGTGTCTCTGTGGTGCTCACTTGAAGCAAGAGAACGGCAGTGAAGAACCAAGTACACATCATGACAGTAGTAGTGAAAGTAGTGGCACACACGACTGGCCTCGTCAATACAGCCATTATCCAGAAGGTGCCCTAACAGCGTGGACAATGCACTTTGTTCTTTGATGTCTAGGAGTCCAGAGGTTTCCTTATTAGTGGCTGAAGACAAGTCATTTAGGCTCAGATACTTTGGGTCACCAAGCAATGCCACTTTTGAGAAAGAAAATTCCTTCATCATTTCCTCAAAAGAATCATTACTTCCAGTCAGTGGTGTAAAAAATAGGTTGTCCTTTGTTAAGTCAGTGACAAGAACTTGCCAGTTCAACCGACACCTCCACAGCTTCTTCTCAATTTGCTCTAGCTGGGTCAGCAATGGACTTTCTTGTTGGGAAAGCCAAAAGCCAGCGAGGGAGAACAGAACACAACACTCCTGCATGCACAACAGTTCCATCTCCAGTGCCTGATGAGATTCTGACTGGGACTGATCAGCCAAAGAGAGGAAGAATCCTGAGGCAGCCTCTATGTTAGTCCCATTTATCTTGAACTGTTCTTGACATCTCCTTATGAATGACAGTCTTACATCCTTTCTTTCCCACTGATGTTTATTTTTCAGACTCTGCAAGTGTTGGCGGAGCTTTAACAGAAGTAAATACATAAATTATTTATGGAATGTTTTGGAAATAAGAAGTAAAACTGTTCTCTAAACCTCTTCCAATATCAACAAGAAAACAAAGATTTTGCTTTTTTAGTCAGTAGTCACATCAGACACACAGGTCCTAATCTATAAGCAACTGAACTACTTTTATAGAACTTCAAGACATTTGATCTTCCCATTGACACACTGAAGCACTTGAAAGTATTGCCACCCCTGGCAGCTGGTTGTAGTACAATTTATAATCCTGCCAAGTAGGCATTTTTCCGGGTAACTTTTCACCTCTAAATTATCGTTTACACAAAGGCATTTAATTTGAGAAAAAAAAGTTGCTGAATTATTAGTTTGCATTAGGGGTAAATCAGTAAATCAGTACTTTCATGACGATTCAATACAATGCCATTTTCTTAAGCCAACGATTTGATACTTTAGAGTTACCCATGATACGATTTGAAGCAATTAAAAACTATTACAATTTTGATATTTTTTACATTATTTGTATAGAGTTTAAAAAAATCAATAAATAATAAATAATATGCCTTGAAACACTTAAAGGCCATATTGCAAGGTTCAATGAGTAGTAAATTTGTGCTGCTTTCTTGTTGGTAATAAACATTTAAACATGTATGAACTGTTTTTAATGATGTTGGGTATCACAAAATGTAATATAATTTGTCTTTTTTGACTGCAATTCCTGATGATTCCATTTTCCCACCAACATTCAATAATGTAACATTGGGGAGAGACCAAAGCTGCCACTGACACCCTTGAGACTGATGAGTTTGAGACAAGTGACAAGTAAAGTTTCACCTTAATCTACAGTAGCACTATCAATAGGTAGGCCTACCTATCTATACCCACCTAACGGTGTTGATGATAATCAATCACAAAAAGTAGTTATCGAAATCACGCTGATAATATATTTTGAAGACATTGCCTGCCTCGGTGGGTTTGCAAGGCAGAAGGAAATGGTCCAAAGTACTTGGCTAAGATCACAGAGCTAGGCTACTGTCAAAACATGGAAGAACTTAGAAACTCCTTGGTGTTGCTTTAAGTTTTCTCCTGCTTTAGCGGACAATCCAGTGAGGGCGCATAGTGATCTGCTATCCAGATAACAAGGATCTAGAATGATGCATGATGAAAAGGCATGGTGCGCCCATGTATGATGGGCTTAACTTATTTACAATTTTATTACATCCAATTTAGTTAATGATAACCACTGGATTGTTAAGTCTACGTTGTACTAAATGTTTTCTTACAGGGCTATAGATTGATTCACACTGGATTTGTCCTTTAGTGACATATGTATGAACAGATACCACAAATCATGCCTGTCAAATACACAGAAGACAAAAAGGTGATAACATTAACAAACCTCAGTGATTATCAGATCATCAATAGACAGATCAGCCAAGTCTGCCACCTGTCTTGCATGGCTGAAATAACCTAAACCTTGTAGCTCCTGGAGTATTTTCTGGCACTCCCACTGCAGAACATCAGGAGAATATTCCTCCAGCAATTTAGGGGAAAGAGAAACAGGGGTGCCCTGAAGAATCTGGCTGAGTTGGCTAAGTGTCTTGAAGTCTGGACCTACACACAAGCACAAAAGACAAGCTCATAGTTCAAAAGAATTTCTTTTTTAATGATGGGTGCTTTCAGATCTAAAGAAATAAATACATAAGACTGTTACTGTGCTGCTATAAAATGCGTTTGTCAACAGAAAACATCACTATGGAAGGAAAGAACTTTTATAGATTCTTCCAAAGGCTAGTGAAATTATGTCAGACCCTAGCCAGGATAGTGCCAATTAGTGCTTACCGTCAATTTAATTTACCTCCAGATACTAGTCTGGGAAAAAGCCATAAGCCTTGACACTTTACACAAAGTGAAAAAATGTCAAAGTGGCTGATGCATTTGGCTAGGTAGACCCTCTTAGCAAGATAAAACAGAAATAAGTCACATTGTTAAGTAGCTTATTGCATTTCTTAAAGGTTACCATGTAGAGTTGGGTATTGTTTGGGTTTTTTATTCGATACCGGAGCTAAAGGTACATAAGTATCTAAACGGTACATAAATTGGTACCTTGGTACCTGAATTGGTACCTGAAGTTTCTGTATGACAATAATAAAAATATAAATAATAATAACAACTAGACTGCATTTTCTCGGCAGAAACCGCAAAGTGGACTTGCCAACCCCCCC
>JAGFZM010000067.1:678491-707187 GCA_017657215.1 Limnothrissa miodon
CACCCACCCACCAACCCCATACATACACACGCACACACACACACACACACACAAAAAGCATTTTTCCTATTTTTTCTAATGGAGAACCCCCCCCAACAGCCCCCCCCAATACCCCCCCCCACCCCCCCAACAACTCCAACACACACACATACACACACAAACACACTCACACTCACACACAGACACTCATACACACACACAAGCATTTTTCCCATGTAATTCAATGAGGAGCCCCCCCACCCCATGCATTTCTATGGGAAAAAAACGACAACAAAAAGAGGGATAACGGGGGGGCGACAAGAGATATCAAAAAGATGAATGTAAGCACACCATTCGAGATCAGGCCGGACGTGTCAGAGTTGGAACGGTGTCTCTAAATCGAAAGCCCTAGGAGGAGTAGTGGTCTAAAAATCCGGCGGAATAAGAATAAGAATAAGAAACTTGCGAAGAACAATAGTGGACTTGCCCTCAAGAGGGCAAGTCCACTAATTATTATTATTATTAGTATTATAACAGGCATGCAAACACAATTGTTATCTAAATTGTAATTGCACTTTACCACAAACTTAACTAGTTAGCACTAGCATGCTGAGCACCCGCGGAAATATGCATTGTTATTCACCAAGACCGTTCGGTAACGGCGACAAGTATTTTAATCATGATTGAAGTGAGGTTGCGTTAATGCACTTTAACATGTTAAGTTCAACACCGCTATTTTATCATTTAGACAGGTTCGGCGGGCTGGATTAAAACATTTGCCCATCCCTGTGCTAGTTTCACATTGATGGTTGCTATGCTGGTTGCTAGGTTAATCATGTTGGTTGTTACGTTGAAACAGTGGTTTCTAGGCAGTTGCTAGGATACTTGAGGTGGTTGGTGGGTGGTTGTTGGGAGTCGCTACGGTTTTTGCTATGCTGGATGACACAAAGAATAATCTACAGTAGCACTATCAATAGGTAGGCCTACATATCTATACCCACCTAACGGTGTTGATGATAATCAATCACAAAAAGTAGTTATCGAAATCACGCTGATAATATATTTTGAAGACATTGCCTGCCTCGGTGGGTGCTATTCTTTGTGTCATGCAGAAAAACAAATTTACTAATGTAACTAATTTGTTACCTCTGTTCTCTGGTCTGTTCTCTGGATGTGGTGCTACATGCCTTAAAAATCTACAATTAATACAAAATGCTGCAGCACAAGCACTCACCTCCTTACACTGGCTTTCAATTAAGTACTTCTCTTAACATATAAAGCTCTAAATGGCTTTGCTCCAGCATATATTAAAGACTCACTTGTTCCCTACTAGTCTTCCAGACCATTAAGGTCACAAAATGTTAATCTCCTTGTAATTCCTAGAATATCAAAATCCAGAATAGAGGAAAGAGCTTTTTGCCATCGTGTGCCTGAACTGTGGAACAAGGACACTTTCAACACCTTTATGTATAGACTTAAAACTTTCCTATTTACTGTGTCCTTTAGTTAGGGATGGTGCACAGTTAACCACCACTTCTCATCTTATTGGGAAGGACTGTTAACTCCTATTTAGGGTTTAGTGGCCAGTGACCATACCTGTGGTGGTGTTGGCTTGCCATACACCTTACCTTAACCATTTCTCTCTCCTTTTCCATTTAGCCTGCATCTGTACATGAATGGACTGCAACCAACTCCATGAACGACCCCCAACAAGATTGACCTAATTAGAATCATTGACTAATCACCATCTCAAAGACTGCAAATTTGCGACTTTGCATGAACAGTGGGCAGTTGGGTTAGCCCCTTGGTGGTGCTCTCTTCTGTGAAGTGCTACGAGACATGGCTTTTGTATAATGAGCTGTACAAATAAAATGTTATTGAATTTATAATGTCAGTTGCTGACTTGGTTGCGAGTTTGCAACTAGAAAAGTGGTTGCTAAGCTGTTGCTAAGGTACTTGAAGCATTGCTAGGGTCGCTATGGAGGTTGCTAGGTTAATCATGTTGGTTGGTCACAGAGTAGCGAAACAATGATATAGTGGAATAGTTAGGAGTTACTGTAGTAGTGGTTGGTAGTATAATAAATGTTGGAGTTTCTAAAAAGTTTGTGTAAATAATTTAATAATGCAATAGTTCAATAGGTTAAACTGGTGAGTTTAAATAGTTAAAAGGTTTAGTGCATTATTCAATGAGGACTTAATTTGAAACAGTTGTTGAGAGAGGAAACAGTTCAACAGAATGTGTAGTCTAAAGAGAGTCAGATTATAGGCTTGAGTAAGAGACAGTTCGTTCAACATCTGGCACAACATTCAAACGACCCAATGTGACATAACCTACTCTAACCAGCAGCAATGTTAAGTTATTAAACTGTAAAACTATATATATATATATATATATATATACACTATATACTATATACATACACACACACACATACATATATGTGTTGTTAGGCACGACCCCTCAGCTGTTCTAAAACCAGCGTATACGCACGGCCTCTCGTGGCTTATTGCTTAAATACACACACACACTACTACATGGTTGCTAGTATTAGAAGTAAAGAAACAATACAATAGTGTCTCACCATTAGACCTGATCAGATGACCCATATCAGACATGAGCTGAAGCATCTTCCTTAGCTCATATTGAGTGCCACACTGCTGGATCATAGTCCTAAGGAGTACTGATGCCTGACTCTCAATCCACTCAATAGGTATGCCGACGGGAGATTTTTGAACCACTCCTTCACGGAGCTAAAGCACACAGACACAACAGAAAAATAAAAGTAAAAATTTCAGCAAAATTTTAAAATATAAGGTAAAATATATTGATCATAGTGGTACAGTACATTTTATAGATATATGTGCCAGAGCAATCAGGTTTTGATTAATTTCCTTTAACAAACCACTTACTAATGCTATATTAAAATATTTCATAATGAATTATTTTTTAAAATATATTTATCATAATTATATATGAGATTTTCCAAAATAGAAAAATACTCTATATTTTATAAAATCAGTTCAACAAGGAGCAGATGCAGATGAGTAGAACATACACTGAAGAGACATTTCTGAAATTCTTGAAGTTTAGTCTTCGCCTGTTCATATTTTTTGGCATCACAGCAGAGTTGATACATGTTGAGCATATGGAGCAAAGGGCATTTCTGTCACAAAAAGATAAAACCCCAAATTAAGGGCAATCATTTGAACAATTAGTTACTCTTGGTGAGAGCACAGCAATGCAAAACAAAAATAGACATTGGCCTGAAATGACACCTTACAGCCAGTTGTGGGATCAACCTAATGTTAACAGGACAACGTCTGCAAATAGTAGTTTTGAACTGTAGACACACTACAACAAGTTTATAATGATGTGGCACATCTAGTTTACAAATGTAGATATACAGTGACTATTACCCCGAGAAAAATCTGAAATCCATATACAAGTGGCTTGATGTTAAAATGTTTTAAGAGGATTTTCCAAATTACTGCCAGGTCATGAAGGTTCCACTCATGTTGACTCAAACTCTCATCAATGTGGGCCGTGGCTTCTTGAGTGATGGATACATCTATAGATGTCAAAATCCACACAGAGAGGAACTGCAGAAGTTCTGATTCCTTTCAAACAAAAACAATTCCCATAATAAAAAGTAAGTAATACACATTTTGTTGAAGTACAAGAACCAGGTACATGTGTATAGGTTGCAACCCTATAACTTTCCCTATGCATCCAAATCCAAAAACTAGCTTTTGCAGCTTCATCTGAGATTTTACATAGTTTACAGTTTACATAGATTTTTTTCCACCCACCCAAAATTCCTTTAACAATGTGATAATTTACTTTCCTACAAATTCTCTACTACCCACCTCTACTATAAGAACTCTTGCCTTCCATCCTTTCTATTCTGTCTCCACTCTCAACGCTTTACATTTAAACTTTTTCTTTTAAAAGAGAAAGAGAGTTTTCCCATGGCACAGTGAGTCTGATTAAATACGAACCCGATGGCTGGTCGACCAATAGACCATGTCATGCTTCAGTTAGCAAGGGACCACAAACCTTCCTCCCACATCTACCTGCAGCTGCCAATCCTTTGCTCCCTGTGTAAAACTACTAGACTGTGACTCTTAGCTTTCTCGCCTTTTCCTACGTGACTCTTGACTCTCTCTTGAATAATTAAGCACTTTTGCATTTGGTTGTGACGCCACGTGTAGTGACGCTGTGCCAAGCCACGTTTACAGCCTGTCTCAATATGGCTACTCTTGAACAGAGTGGGCATGATGGCTTCTGTCTAGATCTTTCTAGATCCTCAGATTATCTGCCGACCCAGAAAGATTTCACAGTTCTGACTGATGTTGGAAATGCCAGGAGCTCCTGATATGTCCAACATCAGTCAGAACTGAGAAAGCTTTCTGGATAGAAAATGAAACGTCTTCCAAGCTCAAAAAAGAAGTCCAGTTGCCAGCATAACTGAACACTATGACTACCACAACCTGGATGAATGAGAATCCTCTCAGACATACGTTGTAGGTTGCTCTTAAGAAAAACTTTAGCCGACTAGACTCCACAGTCCACATTTCCTTCTGAGTAACTTATTTTTTTTCTAACCACTCCCAATTCAACCAAATGTCTGCTAGCTTCTTCTTACCTGTGCACCTGCTTCACAACAAACCTCCTTTTCTCCTTCTGATCTGCTTTTTGGCTTTCCCGATGTATCCCCAAACAAAACATTCCCAATCATCTCTGCATTCCTAAGGGCTGCCTCCTGCACTGCTCCCTTTGGTTTCCACATCTCACTTGTGCTCTGTATAAGGGCCAGCCCACTAACTACCCTAGTGTACCTTACTGTTAACAATAGCGCTGTCCTAACATTAGTACATTGGTGCTATTTATAGACAGGTAAGCCCTAACATTTTTTCCCTAAATAGTATTTATCACATATCATCTTAGCCAATAAATAAATAATTGATTACCTCTCTACATGCTGCAAATATCATTATGGGGGGGCAGTGCACAGCCAATGCCTCTTCCAGCTGATACCTCCACGGGCACTGCTGCACATGGCTCTGAAGAAGCACCTGAAAGAGCTCTTTTGAGGGCTCAGTGTACTCTTCCCTCCCCTGTGCCCCCACATGCTCCAGCACCTTCCCATGTGCTGGCTGGAGAGGGGCCTGCAAGTCCTGAAAGGCTAGTGAAAGGTGATCCTGCAGAGCTGGGCAAAAACTGGTCACAAGTGCTTTAACCTGGAGATACAGAGAAATCATCTCATCTCAAGACATATTTTGAAGTCTGGGAAGCATTGGATTGTGGATATGTACTATAATGACTGCTATACCTGCTTAGGGGGGTAGTTGTGCTGCTGCACAAAGAGCAGTAAATAGAGCCACTCTCCATCTGCTGCACAATCACACGGATATACAGTGGTAAGACTCAAAGAGTGCAGCTGTGAAAACTGGACTGGTAAAGCCCATTCCTGAAGAGCCTCATGTGATGACCTGAATAGAAACAAAAATGTACATTTTAGATACAAGTCATATAACAATCATATATTTGTTTGCACACACTCCATTCTTAAAAAAAAAGACCTGCTGATGCCTCTGTTGTCCACATTGTTTTTCACAGCTTTTTCCAAGTCATTCAGCAATTCCCAGCCTTTGGGCTGATCCCATTCAGACTCCAAAAGAGTACATTTTGCAGCTGAGACACAAATAAAAACAATGAATTTGAAAATGTATTAATGAAACTCGATTCCAAAAAAGCTGGGACACTGTACAAATTGTGAATGAAAATAAAATGCAATGAAGGTCAAGGCTGGAAGACCATACTGGACATTCGGGTCCTTAGACAGCACTGCATCACATACAAATACTGCTGTAATGGAAATCTGAGGACACAGACAACCTAATCAGCGCTCAGTTCAGAGGCCAGATCTTTCACCCATAGAAAAAAAAGAGGGAAATGTGACATTGAAGAGACAGTTGAACAACTAGAAGCCTGTATTAGACATTCCTATTCCTAAACTTGAGAAACCCCAGGCTAGTTCACATGTAATCTATGTTGTACTGAATAAAATCTTAAATTAAATATTAAATATTTTTCCACAAATAAATAATGTTACTCTGGGAACTTACTCAAGCACTTTTTTAATGTCACATTGTTTCCTTCAGAGTTCTTCTCCAAGAACTTCCTTAGAAGACTGAAGGCCTTAATGTCTACCCGTAGTTTAAGGCTGCAGACACCTAATAGCTCACAGAAGCAGACACAGGCAGCTGCCACAGATGGGTTGTTGAAGTGCTGCAGGGCAAGACCATAGGCCAACTCTGCTGCATGGGTTAAGCTGTTAATCAGAAATATCACAATACAACTGTTCAGAAATCATGGCGGAGAAACACTTGAGAGCCTTTCGCCACCAGCGCAGTAACATCCTCACCCCTGAAATCCTCTCCCCATAGGATGTTACAAACATCATAGGTAACTATTCGAGTATTCGTATGTAAATAGGAAAGACATTGATGCGTTTGGCGTTTCTAACTTCAAGGCTGTTTGGATGGAATGAAAGAACTGGCCTAAGCTAATGTTAACAAAGTAGCATCGCGCTGCAGAGCACATAGAGATGGGATAAGTTAGGGGAAGAACATTTCAATATTGAAGTACGATGGCCTGTTGCTTTAAATGTGTGTGTGCGGATGTAGTGGATGATTTCCATCACAGGCTTTATGACGTTGTCTAAATTGAATAATTTTGACACAAGTTGCTCCCTGTGGATGATGCAGTAGAAATTCAAATATTTGGTCAGCATTGCACAGCCCCACAAGCCCAGCTTGTCTTGTATGTCACAACTTCCATCCACTACCACACTAAAATATTCACATGTTTGAAGGTCAGAGTGCAACTGTGATTCAATAGTTGTGTTAATGTCTGATATTCTGTGTTCAACAGTGTGGTGGAACAGTTGATAGTCTGATACCATGTGTTTAGTATGTTGTTTTCAGGTGACAAGATTTAAACAATGTCACTGAGGCATTTTTTTGCTTTTAAAATATGTTTTGGGACATTTTGCCTTTATTCAGATAGGCCAATAGAGAGAATGACAATAAATGAGTGGGAGAGAGATGGGGTGTTATTGGGAAATGACCTCGGGTCAGATTCGAACCCGGGTGCCCGGATTTATGGTATGGCACTTTAGCCAACTGAGCCACAGTGACTGAGCCACATGCAGCTCGGGATCCAAGGGCTGGTCACCCCTAGGCTAATGCAACAACAAAGTCAAAAAGAAAACCAGACTTGCTGAGTGCTGTTTGCTTGCTATGTATTTCTATTTGTTTTGAAGAAGATCAGTGTCAATTGAAAGTAAGTCACTATGCTGAATTTACTTAGTGTAAGTTGCCGCTTAACTGTTGTATCATTTTTTGCCTACTAGCAGTACTTGATGGCCTGGAACAACAAAGCTATGGATTTATTCATACCAAACCTCCCTTTTAAGATGTAGATAACGAAATATTCATGTTGTTATGAAAAGGTACTAAGATCCAGTAAATAGCACGCAAGCTGCATTTCCAGTTTCTAGTCTAGAAATCTGGCAAAGACCACTTAACTGTACTACCAACTTATAAGCCTTTCACTGAGCATTTTAAGCTCATTAATCCTACGGTACAGAAGAACTTCATTATTTCTATGAATAATCAGTAATAGTAAAGTCATGTAGAATAGCATGCATTTACATAATTAAACGGATGAAACACCAAGCAATATAAATAGATAATGAAAAGGAAAACTGCAAAACTGTTCAAAAACACCATATGTGTTAAATAGTAAATAGAAAATGACTCACAGTATTGTCTCCTCGTTGAAGTTTGCCAAATGCTGGACTAGAAAAGTTCCATAGGCAAAAGAAGGTCGTCCCTCCCTCAAGTGATGCAAAAAGTCCAGGTTTTCAAGGAGGGCGTATTGGTTTACAAGAAACAAAGTGGAGAAATGAGGAAGCTCTGCAGACATCTCTGTGAAAAAACTTGGAGATTAAATCATTATAAATTCGACATTTTAGACAAACCAGTGATGGATCAGTGAAACCCACCTGTAACGCTCAGCATATTAGCTGATTGCCACCAAAAGAGCCTGGAGGAATCCATAGGATTTAGAGACTGTTCATAATAAAGGAGGATTGGTTAACTTACACAACACTTGTATACCTGGCTTGAAATTCATGTGAAGTGCCTAAAGATCTGATCTATTTCACTTGTACAGACACACTGTGTGCTGGAGATGACACAAAATATATTAAAGAGAAATGTGCAGAAGCTTTAAGAATATGTGCTTACAGTGAGAAATTAGTGAAACCTAAGGGGCATTTCTCTTTTATGTAAATTATGGTAAGCAATTTGTAACATTTAGGAAACATCTAATGATGTACTAGAGCCCTACACAAAATGCATACAGATTGACAGATTTAGGTTTGAAGTACCTGTATGAGATGATAAATGGATACATCTGACAGTCCCATGCCGAAAGGTCCACTGGGTGGAAAAAGTGCCAACTTGAGTTTTGGATATGTGCTCAAGGCCATCTTGAGGAGTTGGGGGTCAGCTTTCCATGGGTAGCAACCAACTTGGGATGTTTGCTGAGACACCTATGGAGAACAAATTTTACTGTGAAAAGGACATAACAATAACAAAGAAGAAAGCAAAACACAAAAGTCAGCTGAAAATTAGTTTTAAGGATGACATTAAACCTTTAGGCAGAGGATTGGTCGGTACCATCTGAGTGCTGTAAGTTAACATGACCAATATTGAAATGCACTACCTATTACAGTACATGGGTGTACATTGTTTGATAATGCATACTAGAATACTTTGCATTACCCATGAAGTAGAAGAAGGAGGACTTATCTCAGTGCATAATAAATCACATTTACAGGGTGTAGCCTTCTAAAATATGTATAGGTTATTATAAAAATAAATCCAATAAATGACCATGTCTCATGTGCAGCCCATTCTTTAAACCTGGTCCAAGTACCTGTATTGAGGACTATAGCAATTCGGACATAAGTTATTTTGATTTTTTTGCAGTCTCCATACAAATTTGCGCATTCATGAACTATCATGACCTGGATAAATGAGAGTCTTCACAGACATACGGTCTTGCAATTTGTAAGAAACACCCTCAAGCTAGTGTGGAAATGTGCAAGGATCTCAAGAAAGTCCACTTCAAAATCATATGCAGGATAACTGAACTGATCCCAATCAGCTTAAGTCAATGGTCAGAAGTAACAGAGCAAAATTTTACACAGAGCGCAGGTTTTATAGGAAACAATCATGAATCATCTGGACAATGTGAATATTATTATCCATACACATTGACTCTACATTGACATCTAAAATGGACACAGTGACTTAGATAATTGCTAATTATGTTAATGAATTCATGTGGCTCATTGTCACCAGGAGGGGTGAGGTCTAGAGGTAACATTTACACCCACAGCCAGAGTATATTTCCACGTTAGATCTGCCAAAAAAAATAGAATCAGAAGTGAAATGGCTTAAAACTCAAAAAAAGAAGTTCAGTTGGCTATAACTGAACACTTGGAGAACCATGACCTGGGTGAATTAGAATCTTTAGAGACAACTCTCACTGAAATTCACAATATGATGTTTGCTACAGCTCACAGCTCCACCTAAAGCTTGGATATATCGCCTCTTTATTTTCCTACCACCAGTATAAATGTAGTGAATTCTTTAGAAAGATGAAATGTTTCAAACTACAAAAAAAAAAAAAAAAAAGAGGTCCTTCATACAACTTAGGACCTTTGACTCAGTAGACAACCAGGACAATCAATGTAGGACAAGGTGTCCCTGTCATTTCCTTAATAACAATAAATAAATAACAAAAGCAATAAGAAAATAACAAAAAGTAAAACAAACAAAAAAGGCCAGCACAGAAAGACACAACCCAACCTGGTCAATTCCACCTGGAGCAAACATAATTGTTGAGGATGCCAAAAGGCTGTGTCCCTCCAGCAGCATGCTGCTTACACTGCCCTGACTGCCAGGGATGACGACACGGGCACTGGTCAAGCTGCCCTGGAAGACTTTCTTTGGGTCTGGTGGATTACAACAAAAAAAATTAAATCAGTTCAAAGATCTGTGTATTGATACCAACAGAAAAAGTAATACATGCATTTATTGCCTCTAGACTTTTGTAATGCGCTGAGAGTGTATTCAGTTGTCTGCCCTGGCTCTAACCTTGACAGTTTTTTGCCTGAACCCTTTTGCATACTAACCCACACACTCCTCACTGATCAATATTTTAACCGACTACAGAATATTTTTCGGTCAACCACCAGTCAAACGGTCACCATTTAACATCCCTACTATACGCACACACACATACAAACACTTTCACAAACTTTTCACAAGAGTGAAACAAATCTGAGCAGTTGCATACTTTGTTCAATCAAAAAACACATTTTCTTTGGACCGAGCCAAACAAAAGTTATCAAGTTCTGCTCCAATTCTGTTCCGTCCTGAATACTCTGAATGATATATTGTATAATCTGTAAAGCCACCAGTGGTCAAAAAATACAACTCACTGGCCCTTTAAAACCTATAACCCAGACCCTGAACTAAGTGTTTAGAAGTACCTACTTCAAACTAGCGCCAAACTCTCTGCAATGCTTTGACATATCTTAACCAAACATGGAACATAGACTCAGGTCACTGGTCTAGCTATTCTAGCTATTCTGAATGATATATGTCAATGCTGTAGTGCAACATGTGGTCAAAAGTAATATCTCACTAATGATTTGACTTATAGTAACCAAACTTGGTAAGTGGAGTCAGGACCCTGTTCTGCACGTTTACTACAAACGCTCCAGCTACACCATTAATCAAAAATCTTATCTCTGCAACACTTATATTTCATAACCAAAGCAGTATATGGACTCAGGAGCCTGTTTTTTTTCCACTTCTAATCATCCATTTCAAACTGGTTCTGAAGGTGCGGCGGCAAGGCTTGAGCCGCCGCAGTCAAGTTTACATAGGGGAAACCCTGAGCACCACAACAGGCAAACAGTCATATCTCAGCAATGCTTTTTGTATCTTAACCAAATTTGATTTGACTTCTCCAAGTGATATGTCTTGCACCACCAGTGGTCAGAAGTCATATCTTGGCAACATTTTGACGTATTGTAATTAAACTTGGTAGGAGGCCCCAGAACCCAAAACGACGTACTTCAAACTATCTTGAATCCACACTTTCGAAGTGTAACAAATTATTAGTTGGTTCTCTGATTTTTTCAGGAAAAATATGGAGCGAGCGAGCGAGCAGAATGAAAATAAAAATAAAAATATGCTCTGAAGGCACATTAGCGGTGGAAACAGAACACAGCATGCTGTTTTCAGTATTATAGCCATCAGCCACGGTGTTTTTTATGTTCGTGTGAGTTCGAATTCAATTTTGTTTTTGTTTCATTTTGCATTTTTTTCAAGCGGCGAATCCAAGAACCAACTAATTTTATTGGTGTGGCCTTAACATGATATTTAAATGTCTAATCCAAATGCCAAGTATAGTGTCACAGTCTGGCAAAGGACGAAATGTTTCTTTACTAATTAAAACATGCATGCACGCCACCTTTGTATGTTTGATGGATATATACCTTTTAAGTCCTTTACTATGTCTTGTATTTTCACTAACATCTCAAAGCATGGATGATTTTCACATGAAGCCTTTTCTTCCACTTCATCACTTCTGGGATAAATAGGGTAAAATTAGCAAAACATCAAATGTAGCAAAATAGCAAATTCTATCAAATAGATTATCTCTTACCTATTGGACTTAACAAAGGTGTAGAGGAGGTAGCACAGACCGGTCTCTAGACAGTGGTCAATAAATGAAGTGTGGAAATTTTGCGCATGAGAACATAACTTAGGAATTTTTTTCACCTGCATAACTCCTCCTGCTTGAGCCAATCTCCACAGAAGCTGCTCAAAATGATCAATTTCTCTTTGTACAAATTCACCCTGCCTGGGAACACATCCGTAGAAGTCAGTTGAAATCTCAAGTACCTCATGTTACATGACAAACAGTCATGCACAGTGGTAGTGATAATAGGACTCTTACCTCGCTAATAGGTCCAAGATGAGATTCCTCAAAAATGTGTTACTCTGCATGTTGTTGCTGACAACACCAACAGTTAATGTCGGCCACGTTAAAGAAACAGTGGAAGTTTTGTTGATCACAAGGCTCCCAATCCACTGAATGACCTTCTTCTGATCGTGGTGTGAGGTGAGGTATGTCCACAACACTCCAGATTCACATGTGCTCTCTGTGAAGGAAAAATGGCTGGGAATTTCATTGTTGGCAACATACACAAAAACAAATCTGCCTGTAAGCATAAACATATACATTCAAAGCTTGAGAGCAACCTTTCATACCATTTAGTTCTGCTGAGTTTTCTATGCCTAGTATTTTTGAAAAATAAAATAAAATAATCGATTGTTAGGATCAATAAGCTTCAGGGTTTTTCAATCTTTCCAATGAAAATGAAAAATTATTAAATAGCTAGCTTAGAGATGAAAGTATTAGTCTGGTTTTTAACACTTTGAGTCCCTTTCATGGTTTGTCTAAAATGCAATGGAGTGGTTGACACCGAAAGTTTGATGACTGGTCTGTCTCAGCTATTTGGGAAATTTAAAACCACCTCTGCCTGCTTTAGAATGGCTAGCAATGGGTACAGTGTATCTATCTATCTATCCGGTTCCAACACAAGTACTGTAGGAGTACAGCTTCTCTCATGTACTCTCACTCTCACTTTCACTGTACTCCCTCACTACCAAATGACGATATAGATCAGGGGTGTAAAACTCATATTTCCAGTGAACCAAAATTAAAAACTGTAAAGAAGTCGCAGAGCCACATCCTGTTTTTCATTTTTCATTTGGCCTTGTTTGGGGAGGGGTGTGTTAAGTTTTTCAAAGGATGGATGGATGTTAATGACTGTCAACAGAAAAGGAGGAGTTACTGGTGATCCTGACTTAGAGGCCAATGCACTAATAAAGCATCTGGGGGCTTGTAACATTAGAATTTTTCACTATGGTGAGCCATCTTTAATACACATTTAATATAATCTCGCAAGCCAAATTTTAATTACACCAAGGGCCAGATTTGGCCCGCGACACATGTGATATAGATCATTTCCAAAAAAAAAAATGGAGAAAATGGAATATGAAGGTGAATGCTAAAGGAGGAAATACTGGATTGAGTTTGATGGGCGAGGATATTGTTTTGAACCGGAATACTCTGAAGAGGAGCTGAGCTAAGTCAGATGGAGATGGAAGCTAGTGCTATGGAGGGGACTGAAGCTACGACTGAAGCGCTCCCAAGGACCACGGAGAGTTAGTGGTGTGCCTGTGGGAAGTGCAGGCACATGCCAATGGAAAAAATATAGGTGCTACACGGAATGGGACCTTCTTGTCACGGCCGGTATGGCCAGCCTGAATGTCTCGGCCAACGAGATGTCAATTTATACACATAAATACAATATAGCTACAATATTCTGTAGCTACGTGCTTATGGAAATGAGGAGAACTTAAGGATGAGACTCACCCTTGGCCTTTTTCTGTGAGAGTAGGATTGAATTCTGTGTGTACATGTCCCAGTGGGTGACCCAATCCAGCCGCAGTAGGCTACATAGGTTATGTGATGACAAGGCAGCTGACTCGCATACAAAATGCTGCAACAAACTGTTACTCTCTGGATCTACATGTCCCTTCTCCAAAACCCTGCAAAAAAATGCTGTTAATAACTTGTGTACATACAAAGCTACTTTTTACACATACCATTTATCATAATTGTTACTGTTATCATTATTGGAACAGTTGACTGTCTGCAATAGTGACACCCACTGAGCAGTAAATGGTAAATAGACTGCATTTATATAGCGCTTTTCTACTCCTACGAGCACTCAAAGCGCTTTACAATGTATGCCTCATATTCACCCATTCACACACATGCTCACTCACACACCAGTGGCAGAGGCTGCCATGCAAAGTACCATCCTGCCACTGGGAGCAATTGAGGTTCGGTATCTTGCTCAAGGACACTTTGATGGGGTCAGATGGAGGGGGCTCAATCCTGCAACCCTCAGGTTGCCTTGATCAATGCCACTTCAGGCATGTTCCACTGAACCCTTTGATCTAAGCAATAGGCCATGGATGCATGGATTCTGTAGTTGTTTGTGAACACAGAAAGGAAAGAACACTAAAAGTAGCAGACCTGTCTGACCTCTTGTGCACCTGTGGCTGACAGGACAGAGCAATCGGCTTTTCAACCTTTCTTAGGAGCTCCACCCTTAGTAGCTCTTCATCTGACAAATACCCAAGGCTGCTCAGTGTCTCAACCTAAAGCATAAACAAGGGGGGATTGTGCAATTTATTTAACAATTTTCTTTATATCTTGAGACAGCTATGAACCTGCCCTAAAAACTAAAATTTTTACTTACACTAAACTATCCACCAAATATATGTATGTCTGTGTGAACACCTATAAAGACACAACTGTGAGGAATAGGCTAAATATAAGGTATTTATAGGAATAGAGGGATAAGAAAAACAAAAATGTTTACAAATGTTTTAAATTGGAAACAAAAAAAATTAGAAAACATAAATTGCATTTAGAACTCAGTAGCACAGGGCTTGGCCTTTGTTTTGCTTTCGCTTGCATTGGCTTGTGGGGCATAATGTGCTGTGTTAGGAGCTGTGTGGAGATATAATACAGTACATTTAAAACATTAAACGTACGGCAGCCAAACATTTGCTTGTAAAATCCAACACAGTGTTTATCAGACTGAGAGACCTGGTTCCTCCCCAGGGTCCTTTATTACTATGCCAGAATAGATGTTTATAGAAAGCAGAGACAATGGAAAAAGAGGGGGGTTTCATAGCCGTTTCATAGACTTTCTAACTGATCCGGCTACAACAAAAATCATGTCAATTACGTTAATCAAGCGAAACATGATTTTATCAAGTGAACTACCTTCTTTAGTACCTCGTTATCTCGCTAATAGTTCTATATAGATTTTGGTCTCATAATAACCAAATTACTTAGGCTACTTGGTGAGTCAACGAGATAGTGATAGATGTCAGAGTAGTCGATATTTGGCTATTGTGTGGGGTCATTAATCCAGTTTTCTGATATTTCAAAGGGACATTTTTTTAATCCAGTGTCATCTACGTATCTTCTTTAAATACCGCACACGGTCCTAACTTGTTCTTCTTTCCACTAAAGTGGAAACAAGTTAGCAACCTTGTTGGGTTGTTACACCGGTCTCAGGGGGAATCCGTTTGTTTTCCCCCAAAAAGGGCATTAACCTTTGATGACGCAAAATTAGTGTTGGTCTATGCAGAGACGATTTCATTGGTCAACGTCATACCTTGAATCCTATTGGTTGGTGGTTGTTGACAAATATTCGACAGAGTGCACAGAAAATCTGTAAGCAGAAGTTTCTTGAGTGCACAGAAGCAATCTGAGCGCAGACCAATTGTTTCCAGCATGAGCAGGGCAAATTTGCATGCGAGCAGGTGAAATTTGCACGCAAGCGGGGGCTTTTTAAGAGAGAGGGCAAGTTTTGAGAGAAAATGTGAATGTGAAATGAACAAATAAGGTTCTCAAACTGAAAGATCGTGCTCTTGATTAAAGATAGGAATGTAACTCCATAATTTTGCAGGGTGCAGCAGCAAAAGAACCTGTCTAAAATTTTTGGTTAATAATAAAAATAGGCAAACTTGTGCACTTTTAAATAATTATTTCTTTCTCTGTTCCCCCTCTCATCCCCACCCACAGACACTGTAAAAGACTTATCATAGTTTAAAAGAAGTAGTGGATCCAAAAATGGGTGAACGGGAAAAATACAAATAATAGTAATAAAAAAAATTAACTACAGAACATTAACTAAAAAAAAGTTGATAGCAATTCAAAGTAAATTTTCACATATCTAACTATTTAGCAACTACTGGCTGGTACCACAGGAAAATGTACGTCGTGCAGTTTCATATGAAAACTGGCAATAAAATAAGTAGCCCATGCAAATTTTGGAGTCAGACTTACCAAAAAATCTCTAAGGTTTTTGTCCTCTGTGTGATTGCATATTTTATGGAGCTGCTCCTTCACACAGTATCCCTGTGATCAAAAGTCGGAGAAAAAATGTGTATGTTTCAGAGTTCAGTTCATATTTACAGCACATTTCACAACACGTACAAATACACCTGCAGTCTTTCTCTAACTTACCATGTTTCTGAGAAGAGATGTGGCCTGGTCCAAGTCTTGGCACTGGAGCCAACAATATACTTGTAGCAAACCACTCATCTTAAGATTCTCAAGACACTGTTCAGGTCTGGCTTGCTGTCTCAGAAAGGCTTGTGTCCAGGGAATCCGGCAAGCTGTGACAGCATGCTGGATGATTTCCTGAAATGTCAGACAATAATTACCTTCCTGTAAAATATTTCTCACTGTTAATAAAAGTATTTTGATTATTTTTTAGTTTTATGTATATTATCAGTTATGCATTATGATGTGCATGCTGCCTTTTGTTTCATACAAAAATAATTTAGGATTGGGTAAAAGTGTCTTTACCTCCATAGGTAGATGGAGCATGTCTTCCATTTCTTTTTCTTCTGCTAACAGTGGTGAGGTGACCACATTGTCACATTTGCTGTCCCAAGAAGGCATCCTCAAGTAATTTCGCAACTCAGAAATATAACCCTCTAACAGTTGCACAGAATCTTTTAGATTTTGATCCAAATCTATGAACATAAATGGGGCAATAAGCTTACCAGGATATTTATATTCATGTGGCTATAGTGATGTGTAAGCTTTCACTGGATTCATCAAAGCCTCAGTCTTAGACTAGAGTCTTATATTGGAATGCCACACTTGATCTTTAACATCATAAATACATGTATATATAGGTACAAACAGAGGTTAAAGTGGGTTGACACCTCAGATAAATTAATAAATGAACACATTTATTCATATCAACAAACACGTGATGCTGTTCACAATTGCGTGTACAGGTTTAAAACACAGTTGTGTACAGTCAAATTTCAACCTGGCTGTTGTCTCCTTGCCACATTCCCTTCACAAATGCACAGCTCTTGTACCATCTTCAGCCAGACACTTCCTGATGTTTTCAGTGCTAGATCTCTGGTCAGAGTTGATGACGATATGCATACAGATAGCATCTGGAGCAGTGAAGTTAAAAATTGAAGTAAATGAACACAACTTAAATTAGATTGCATTTTCTTGGCAGAAACTGTGTCAGAAACTGTGGGGTGACCTTGCCACAGTGTCACTCGTGTGTTTGTGTGTTTAAGTTTCAACAATTCCAACTGTCACCATTAAGCCCTTGAGCGAGGGATGGTCCACCCCGCGTTTTCTGCCAAGAAAAGGCAATCTAGTTATTATTCCGACCTGATTTTTGTCTGACTACTAGTCCTACGGCTTTCGAGTTAGAAACACCGTTCCAACTCTGAAACGTCCGGCCTGATCTCGACCGGTGTGCTTACACTGATCTTTTTTATATTTCTTGTCGTTCGTCCATTATCCCTGTTTTCTAGTGGTTTTTCCTCATTTAAATGAATGGGAGAACTCTGGAGAATGATTCGTAGAGTGTGTGTGTCTCCATATTTTCACCATGATTAAGAGAACAAAAGCAGCCAATGATATAACCTAGACAAGCATCAACACTGTAGTTGCACCCTGATATATTTCAGCAGCCCAGCCCAGCTCAGTCCAGCATCAGCACTACTGATAAGCCCAGCAGTGGAAGAGCATCATCAGCACCCTTAAATGTCAAACAAACAAGTAGTGTGTGTGTCTCTTGGAATGACAGTGACACTATTGTATCTAAAAGGGGCGGGTCATTTTTTTGCGGTGACACAAAATTTGAGAGTTCCACCACCTACCAATGTGTACATATAAACTGCACAACCTTTCATTAACATAATTATTTAATCAGAAAATGAACAACAACCACTTCACCAAAAACAACAACCACTTCAAGGGGTGTGGTCAAGACAGAGTTCCACAGAAGATGCAATCTGCTCTGCCCTCACCCATCTGGAAAAGAAGGACTCATATGTGAGAATGCTGTTTATAGACTTCAGTTCAGCATTCAACACCATAATACCACAACAAATCTGCAAACTCGACAAACTGGGCCTCAGTACTTCCCTCTGCAACTGGCTGCTAGACTTCTTAAATCAAAGACCACAAGCAGTAAGGGTTGGAAACAACACCTCAAGCAGCATCACACTGAGTCTTCACAGGGGCTTCACAAGGATGTGTGCTCAGTCCTCTGCTCTTCACCCTGCTGTCTCACGACTGCACACCAACCTACAGCTCAAATCACCTGGTGTAGTTTGCAGACGACACAACCCTGGTGGGTCTCATTACCAAGGGCGACAAGACTCACTACAGGGATGAGGTCAATTTTCTGACCACGTGGTGCAAAAACAACAACCTCCTCCTGAACGTCAACAAGACCAAGGAGATTTTTGTCAACTTCAAGAGAGGCCACACCCAACAACTGCCATTGACCATCGATGGTGCTGCTGTTGAAAGAGTGAGCAGCACCAAATTCCTCATCTGTGCTCATCTGTGAGGATATCACCTGGACGACCAACACTGCATCGCATACTGTATATACTCTTGCAACACTGCAAGAGAATATTGATGAATGCCTCTGAATAATGACTGCCTTTTCTTTATATAGTGGTGGAAATATACTAACCCCAAATTTCATGCGCAACCCAACGTTTTTAAGAATTTACCAAAATAAGAGTTTTCCTACCTTGTGTTCCAGACATAACGCTTCGAACCTGTGTGCTGAGGAAGGTGTAGGTTATACTGAGGAGTTGTTCAGAAAACTGTCTGCTCTGAGACTCTGTATGTGTGTCTCTGATGGCTGAACATAGAAGATCAAGGGCAGGGCACAATTCCTGAATATCTAAAAACATACATGTGTCAACAGTTAGCACTAATTCAAGAAGGCAAGAAAGACAATAGAATGTTATTCATATATCTGTATTTACGGTTTGCACTCAGCTTGGTTTTATTTGTCAATGCAGAAGGATACAGTACAGTCACAGATGTGTCTATGTATGTGGCCTAAGATGTATGACATAAGAATTAAAGCCTTCCTTACTCTTAAGCTGCAGATGGGTGGAAAGTGTAGGTGTCTGTTCAAGAGCGTTATATCCACCACATGGGCAAAGGATATTCTCTTTGCTTTTTAAGAAGAAGTCAACTGTGTCTAACTGATGGTTTTTCAGCCCTGCCTAAAGGAGGCAGAAAGAAGAAAGGTCTTCATTCAGGTTGCCACACACCGTAGAGTTAATTGAGTTACTTACTTAAATTATATCATGCTACAAGAAATCTTTGACCACACTGATGTATTCTATGGAACAAATATAGTATGTTTGCATCCATACATCCCAATTATAACAAATCAGAATATAATAAGGATCAGAAACACCAGTTCATTTAATCTGGTTAATCGAGTTACATGACTATTTCTAATCAGAGAAAAATGACACAATCTGCACTGACTAGCAGAATAATTTGTAGACCCCACCCCTCCTTACTTGTAAAGCATGGATGGGGATGGAGCAACGCCCCCAGACATTAAGGTGGCAGAGAGAGTCAACTATTCCAGCACTGCCAAAAACCATTAATCGATTCAAGAGCTCTTCCTGAGAAACACCAAACAGCACCAGGGAAAGGCCTGACTCTAAAAAAGATCACAACAAATGTATACACTATTTAACAGCCTGTACCATTGTGAGATGTACCATTGCAATAAAAAAACATGAAGTTTATTATTTATCCTAATATGTAAGTTTCCAAAGCACAATAAAAATAAATTGATATAATAAAATATGAAATATGATGTAATCAGGTAATGAAGGTACAGTGTAGAGATGAATACAAACTAAGCAAAATACTACAAAATTCCTGCACTACACAGGCAAAAACATGATCATCGCTCAGAACAAATTCATGCCAGTATCCAGCACAATTAATGTGAACACAAGCAATTTTAAAGTTCAATGACAGAACAACATGTAATCATGAGACTATATCCCATATTACTTTCTCTTTGTCTACCAAGAGTAACTTGTGAGTTTGCTGTGATCAAAGACATTCTAATTTTGTCTTTGCCTGTGTGGACAGCAGTAGGTTGTTCAGCGTAATACAGTCGACATTCAAAATGAATTTCTATGGTTTTGTCTATGTTTTTAATATTGTGTCTATGTGTTGTCTTTTACCTAAATGTATGTGTGAGCTACAGCTAATCTAGTTTATTGTTTCAATACTGATAATTACAGTGGCCTTGACGGTCAAAAAACAACAACAAATAGAAAACACATCCGCAAATTAAAAAACACAATAGCAAGTCAAAAAACACAACTGCAAATTACAAATTGCAAATAAAACTAGATTGCAACCACGGGGTGGCCTTGCCACGTGACACCCATTTTTTTGTGTGCGTACGTGTGCGAAGATAACAACTGTTAGTTAGCTTCTATGCTAATGATGCTAACAATGCTAATGATACTGACAATGCTAATGATGCTAACAGTGGTGCTCAGTGGACTTAGCTGATGTGAATTAGAATATACCATATTTCCTGAAATTATGGCCGGGGTCTTTATTTACTTAGCTCACCCAAAGCCCAGGCCTTAATTTTAGGCAGGCTTTAATAACAGGCAGGCCTTTATTTCTTATTGACCCGGCAGGGTAGGTAGAGTCTGCTATTGTACCACGCTCTTTATTTACGGTGAACTACATGTAGGCTACGATTTTATATTATTATTATCATTACTAATGAAGGATTTGTTTTTCTCCTCTCACCTTACTCAAATCATACTGTACAGTCTCCTTCTCTGTGTCCATGAACTTACGTGACCTGACCTGGCTACCACTACCACACTTTAGCATGCTTTAGAACCACTGGACACATGTTTAGCATTTTCCTTTTGATGAATGCATTGGAACAGAAAAACAGAAAACAACAAAAGTGTTGGATGCAGCAGGACAAAATATCAATAGAATAAATGGTACAATGAAGAAATACACCTGCAGGGTTTCCCTTATGTACACTTGACGGCGGCGGCCCGCCGCACCTTCAGAACTCCCCATCACCCCCCCCCCCCCCCCCCCCCCCTCTGCCCCCGTTTTTTTTCTCATCCTAACCCCTAACCACCCCCCCACCCCGTTCCTTTTGGAGCGCTTTGCCTCAATTTTTTTTTTCTCATCCAATCCAACCTGGTCTTTCCATTTCCACGTTTCATCTCGCTGTGACATACAGTAGAGGTATTGAGTGCACGCACTGAGACGTGACAGTAGCCTATAACTCGTCTAATTTAGGGGGAGAACATATTTCAATATTGAAGAACGGTGGCGTGATACTTTAAATTTAAATATTTGATAAGCTAGTTTATTTTTCCTTTTGAAATAAATATTGTTTTTTTTCTATGCATTTGCCAAATGTCTTCATTGTCTTTAATTTTTTGCCCGGCCTGTATATCAAGTCCGGCTTTTAAATGCACGTATGGGCCACGCTCTCAGCCATTAAACCAGGCCCGATTATTAATTAGGTCCCGGCCTTAATTTAAGGAAATACGGTATAATAATAATGCTAGCTATGCTAACAATACTAAGTAGCTAACTAGCAGTTAGCAGTTGCTAGGGTAACAACGGAGAATGATTATGTGACATACAGACACATACAGACACGCACACAAAAATGATAAAGAAAAACGATAAGAAAAGCACGAATAATGGATGAACGACAAGAGATATTAAAAAGATGAATATAAAGCACATTAAGGCAAGGCTACAAAAACACTACAGCAAATTAAAAAAACGGAACCGCAAGTAAAAAACTAAACACAACAAATTCAAAACACAACAGCAAATTTAAAATTTTCTTAAAATGTGTACCTACTGGAATAATAGTGGACTAATCACCATCTGAGAGACTGAAAACCTGCCCTAGGCAGTTGGGCTAGCCCCTTGAGCCGTCGGAACTGCCCAAGGTTTCTTCCTTAACCATAACAAGTAAAAACAAAAATCGCTGATAGGGAGTTTTGCCTTGCCCCTGTTGCTCATTGGGCCTCTTTGTGTCAAGCGCCTTGAGACAAGCCTTTTGTAAAAATGTGCTATATAAATAAAATTGAGTTGAATATCACTCGGGCTTACTTGGAAATGAGGTTTAACATAGAAAATTCTGAACCCCCCCTTTAATTGCACACACCTGCTGCTATATATTTTAGTATTCTTTTTTACCACTATTTATATTACCACTACTGCTACAATCTTATGTTGCACTAAAAACAACAAAAACAACACTGTTTTGTTTCAAGCTATTTTAGTTAGGTGAAAACGAGTGCAGGGATAGTGCAAGAGGATTCTTATGAATATTAATGATATGCAAACGTATCGCCTCTGATTGGCTAAAAGCACTGTGACGCTCCCTCTAGTGGGTCTGTCTGCAGGCAGCCTAATAATGTTTTCTTGAGGGCGGGCTAACTGCATAGCTAATGTTCAAAGTGACGTAGGCTTGCACAGCTTTTCCGATTCGCTCGTTTTTCCCGGCTGTTTTCTGTCACAGACAAATACAGACTACAGGGGTAGGAGAGCATTTTGAAGTTGAGCATGCAAGTGCAACTTGAAACATGTAACATGTAAAAACATCAAGTATTAAACGGTTTATTTTGGAAGGAGACCTTTAACATTACCTTACTGTTTAGAACTGACAACTTTATTGTTGTCAACGTCTACACATGGGACAAGTGTGAAACGTAATTTCGATTCCTTTGTGTGTCAAGTACATGTGAAGAAATTGACAAATAAAACTGACTTTGACTTTGAATTCTACACAACCCTTCGTTCGCCTGATACAAAGCGACAGATACCATCATATGTAAGCATGTTAAATAAATGTTAAGTTGGCCTTTCTATATATTACTTTTTGTGTTTATAAAAGGGGACCTGTGCATTATACACAACATTTATATTATCTGGAGCCTATTTAGTGGTTTATTTGTTATTAAAGGCTGCAACTTCAGTACAGGAACTTAGTGAAATCCCTAATCTCCCATCTTATCCCATCCCCAACAGCACAGGTTTTAACACATGGTGAACAACTTAATTTAGAACCTAGTAAAAATGTCTTGCTGCCTGTAAAATAAATCAACTTTGGGTAGGCTCATCTTGTGGGCTTCTGTGTACACCAATGCCACTGTGCTTGAATAGCTACCATTCAAATGAAAAAACTCTATCAGCTCACCTTTTAAAAGAAGACAATGTTGCTCTTCAGAACAAGGTTGGATAGGTAGACTTGGAATGTCTGTGTAATGACAAGTGATATTTTGACTTTCTAGATCAATGTAGATGACCAGGGTGCTTTTTTCAGGACATTCAACAGTAAGAACTACAGAGAACTTTGAAACTGAGAGCATGATCGGAGTTGCTTGAGCTGGGATCTCCTTAATAACAAAGCTACTCCACAGTCTTTCGCTCTCCTTTGAGAGTTTTGCCGATGCTATGGCTTGTCTGCACTCTATGTGGGGGGAATCTTTATACCATGGAGAAATTGGCATTTGCTGGAACAGAGGGGTAGGTATCTTTGCCATGCAGTTCAATGATGTCAACTGAGACTCCCAGGAGCTGATGAAAAGAAACAATAACATTTACTGTAGATTAATACAATTGACACAAAACATATCAGTAGATATAGAAATATTATTTACAGGTATAAATATTATACCAATCATTGTTGTAGGTCAAGTCTAGAATTGAGTGACTATGAGAACAACTCAACAGATCCTCTTCATCATTGGTATCTTGAGATTTGACAGGGAGATGGCTGTAAATCTTCTGATTATGCAAGTGATCTGGATAAGTCCTACAACCAAACATAGGTCAGCATTCAGTTGATTGCTGTTCTTTCTGGCTGCAATCACATGTGGAAGAATGCAATACATCTGGTGAGTTCAATTTACACTCACTTGCTCAATAGAAAAAACTAAAGTTATACATACAGAAAAAAATGAATTCTAGGGTACTAAAATTGTTCACAAGCCAGCTCATGATTCACACAAAGAGGCCACCTATTTTATGTTGACATTTAGCATGATTTTGAGTATACACCACAGTTACAGTGTCTCCATTTTGTATTGTGAATACATACCTTGCACACAAACAACATGGAGACACATGGAGTAATTTGCATTAGTATGTGACTGAACTACAGCAACTACAGGACATTCTGTCTCAAAGAATATATTGTTTAATTTTTGGTTTAAATACCGGAAATATTCATTTAGGTCCACGGCTATAACCAAATTAAACCCAGTTACTGCAACAGCTGTGCTGAGATCCTGCGATATCTCCAGGAAACAAAAATCAGAGGTCCAGCCCTCCTCTTCTGGGAAGAGTCCAAAATCCACAGTTGCTAGATGGTTCCCTTTAGTGCTGTCAAACATGTCTGAGAGCTAGAGGTTAAGAAAACTGAGACAACAATGTGTCTACTTCAAATGCTAGACAATGTTCAAATAGTGATGCCAAATAGTTTGAGCATTCAACATAACACGAGTGAAATAAACATATTTTCACAATAGGTTATTATAGACAGTACATAACAATAGCAGAAGGATACATGTGGCTCCAGAGTTGGTCAGAACAACTAGCATTCCCTGACAGATTTTATAGTCTTTGCATTTTTGTGAGGCATTATGTGGCAAAGTGATACTACACATAGATATCATTTCTGGACTACCTAGTTCTCTCTGCCACAAAAGCTGCACCAAAACACAGGAGTTCAGCAGAAGAAAACACTGGCTGTCAGAAAATGACAGCAGTTTCAAGGACGTCAGATCTGTCAAACCTGGAATGAAATTGTAAGCCTTGTAACAGAGTGTGAACAGGCAAGACTCCTCAAGACTGAAGCTATAGGCAAGATAAATTAAGTAATTCATCAGATATTATTACACCCAAATTATGCATATGCAGATGCAACTGTGGTAAAATATATTTGTCCAGTAAGACAATGAACCCATATTTGCCGTATTTATAGTTATAATGATTATTTTTTAGTGCTGATGGCAAGATGAGGCTTTTTTTTAAACTTTGAAGCTTTTCAGGAAATGTGTTGCAAAATGGTTCATTTCTGGAAGCCTCATATAGGCTTCAAATGCTCACTAAGGCAATCTAGTGGTAAATAAATATATATATTCAACAGGAAAGAAATCTTAGTCTACATGTCTTAACACCTTAGCACACTGTTAATAGCACCATACTTATGAAGTAGTCACAGATGGTTTACCAACTGTGGCACATTTCTATGAATATTGAAAATAAACATTGAAGGTTCTCATCACGCAAGTGACATTATGGTACAGCATTTCATGGATACGTTGGAAGTGAAATTGTGATGAAGTGCTTTAGTAACTGTTTCTCATTTTGATAAACGAAGAGCAGTGAAGAGTTGTTTTTTTAACTAAAGAGATTAAGCGACAAAGTGGGCAGTCGGCATTTCACCTTACATATTGTATAAGAACAGCTTACATAATATGACATTATGCTACTAATATTAAGATCCTTACATGTTAATTAGTAACACTTTTAAACTATTGCATACCATAGTCTACCTTAGCCTGGTCTGACCAAAGTGTTCTGTCTCTAACAACTGACAAAAGCCCACTTGTATGTATTCTTCATGGGACATTTCCGAGATGGCCCACCATATTCAAACCCCATTTCAAAACGATCACACGTACCACAAATAAAACTGCAAACGTCTGCAAATCTCTCCATTCTAACACACGCCTTGATATAGAGCTTCGGCTAAAATCATGTGACATACTTGATACACACTTTGAGGTTTCAATACACTCTGGCCATCACTAGTTTTAAGTATAGTATTTACTGTAGTAGTGTAAGTAGTACTTACTTACTACAATTTACAAACCCAATGGTAAAATTGCGGAATTGGGTTTGTAAATTGTATAGTAGTAAAAAGTATATTATAGTGGAAAGCCAAGTAATAATAAAAAAAAAATACTGAATTACCAAAACTGGATGTATATAAAGGTCTATTTCTGTAATGAATAAATTCTGACTTTTCTGGACCCTGGACAGCAACAGAGAGGAATGTCAAGCAGTACTACTGCACCCCTGTGCAATAAAACACAATAAAACATGAATAAAATATGAAAATGAATAAAACAATCTGTCAGTATATATATAATCACTAGTTCTAACGTCAAATGGTATCTGCAGAGTTAGCAGTAACAGTGGTGTGGAAAATGAGGCTGTGAGTAATGTGGTGGTTTGGTCTTTTTACTGCACTAGACAGGTAACATCTCTGCATTCAGACAACGTACTATCCCAAAGTGTCTGTGATGCCAGTAACACTGTGTCTGTCTTAACACCGCTGGGAATGTCATTAGCATTACAGACTGGCAATGATGGGTCAGGATAAGTGTAGTCAGAGCCATAGTAATTCTCCATACTTAAAACGAGTGCATGGTAGAGGTAGACCAACACGTGGTTCTAAATATAGTGGCAAGGCTGACGTACACTGTCTAAATAGGCCAACCCCAGAAAAAAAGAACTGCATTATGTTAAAGGAAAACTGCAGTTCTTTTACTACAGTATTTTTGTAGAAAGCTGTAGAATGCATTTTAAAGATCTCATTCCATCGTATTTTCATTAATTTTGTCGTGGTCTCTTATCTAAAATAATGTCATGAGAGTTGGTTTCGACAAAAAATATGCTGTGGTTGTCTTGTTTCAAGCTATTTTAATTAGGTGAAAATGAGAGCAGGGATAGCTCGAGAGGATTCTTATGAATATTAATGATATGCAAATGTATCGCATCTGATTGGCTAACAACACTGTGACGCTCCATCTAGTGGGTCTGTCTGCAGGCAGCCTAACGTTTCTTGAGGGCGGGTTAACTGCATAGCTAATGGTCAAATTGACGTACATTTGTACAGCTTTTCCGATTCGCTCGTTTTTCCCGGCAATTTTCTATCACAGGCGAATACAGACCACAGGGGTAGGAGAGCATTTTGAAGTTGAGCATAGAAGTACAACTTGGGCTGACCTATGGTAATGTAAAAACATCAAGTCTTAAACGGTTTATTTTGGAAGGAGACCTTTAAGAATGCATTTTTTTGTGGCAAAAGTAGGCTATTACTGTAGTGATATTGCAGTATGAGTAATACTGTAGAAAAAATACTGATACACTGATAATGCGGAGTTTGTTTGTTTTTCAAAGGAAGGTAATGGAAATGCAGGCTTTGAGTATTTGGTTAAGTAGATGGAGAACTATACAATGTCAATTTTCTGTCACTTTCACTGATAATGTCTGAAAATTGTTAACAATGAAAACAAATAGGTGGGCCCATGAGGTCCTAGCCTCCTATCAACTCATCTACGAACATCTGGACTGATAGGCATATGACTCATATGGGCTTAAGACCATCCTTATATGTTTTCATTCGTCTGCCATTTATTGGTAATGATTTACAGTGCTGGTTTAATATTTAGTGCTTTCCTGACTAATTTAGTATTGTACAGTACATCAAAAAGATGACAATGGGCAATGGTTCTTTTAGGACCTCTACATATTTGATTTTTAGGATTTATTTTTCATGTACAGTTTACACATCCCAACTTTTTGGTATTGGGACCTATTAACATACCTAATTATAGTACAGCGTACAATACTGAACTAATGATCTAGTAAACAGTACTATAACTAGAACTATAATATTATACAGTTGTCACACAGATAGGCCTACAAGTATGATGATGAACTAGTCTTGATAGAGTACATATTGTTGATAGCCTACTCACTCATGTCTTTGCTCTGAACCATATTCCTGAGCATATGTGGTGAACACGAAGCGACAGAATCCACCGAGGCCGACGTGAGGTTTTCGGGGTTAACTGTGTACAGTCTAAGGTCAAAAGTTGACCCCACAGTAATAAGTCGATAGAATTCATTGAGGCCGCTCTGCAGGTCTGCGGTCGTTTCCTCCCACGCAAAACTGAAAAGTTGTTTTATTATTATTCAAAGTTGTTGAATAATACCACATTGTTAAGCATGTTACTGCGAAAAAAATTCAACTTACTCTGAATATTTGTCGTCCGAGACGGTGATAGATGTTCCACTATGAGACACATCTGTTAGGGTTATGATGCTTCGATTGATGCTCAAACAACATAACAATGGACGTCTTTTTTGGTCCGAGTTTTTAACAAGTTTAGCTTTTGCAAAGTCGTCAGCTCTGATACTGAAACTAACGTTTCTGTCTGACTGCAGGGCAACATCCACCACTATATTTCTTTGCCAGTGTGGCGAACCCATCATTTAATATTGCCTATGCATAGGTGCCTGTCACTTCAGAGAAAATAACGGTTAAAATGTGTTCATGCCATAACGTTTACGGCAAGTGTTAGCTATTAAAAAACAAACAGATACGGAAACTCATCATCATGTGACATTGTCATGTGTGTCGGCTACTTTCTGTGAATCACGAGTTCTCATTTGCTGTCAAAATAAAAGCTTTTTCAGCGAGGTAAAGTTGGCCGGATGTTTGATTTTCGCCCGATATTCGATCTCAACTTTCCTCGCATTCGGTTTTGCCTGCAA